>JAEAOA010001023.1:0-310000 GCA_016746295.1 Potamilus streckersoni
AAGCACACTTGATAAGCAAATAACAAACAGAATTACTTTACAGCAGCATAAAATATACCAGACAGCGTTCCAAATACAACTACAACACGTGGCTTACCACAACAACAACAAGTGAACAACTGCGAGACAAAATTTGTCGAAATTCAACAGACAATCCACGACGAGGAAACCAACAACAAAATAATGCAATAATTGACCACGCTGATGTCAGACATATACGCAAGATAAAAAACGAAGCAATATCCAGAACGATCATCGAGTGCAATTTTTGCTGATGACGCTAAAAAAAATATTCTCGACCGTCTATGTAACCGCTGACGCAATAATACAAAAATATAAGAGTTGAAGAGATGGAACTCAAATATCAACCGAGAATTTCGTACACTTTATCCTAACATTTCATATTGATGTTGTAAACATAACGAGCGAATTGTAACATCATAGCGGATAATGAAATCACCTGACAATTTGAGGCGATCCCGTAAGGCCGTTGTACTATAACGCATAGTGAATGTGAAAGTTTTGTCACGTAGATTCTATGAGGTAAAAAAGATAGTTCAAGTTTAAATCTGCAGTTGTTATATAAAATTACAAAATATAATACAAAAGAAGTATATTTGACAGATGGCCAGGTTAAAAAATTAGTAGCTTGCTATTGCAAAGCGAGAACAGTAGCAATAAAATATCAATCCTAATATATCTGATAGTGTTGTAACAAAAAATTAATGATAACAAAAAAAATCTCCCTTCCAAGATAACATGTACAATCGTAAAAAAAAAACTTTCATGTTTAACTAAGATGCTGCACAAATACACGAGGCAAATCGACATTGTTGTCAAGGTGTTTTCTTGTCCGCCCGGATTATCAGTATTAACTAGTACAATAATTACCTAAAGTTTTGCCGGTGTTGGGAACATTAGACTAGCAGCAGCGACGGGAGCAACTCTGCGCAAACGAAGAAAGCTGTTGAGGGTAATGGTATCATTCGTGGAAGTGGAATAAAAAAAATTGTAAATTTTATGTAAATGATATATTATAATGCCCAATGCAACGCATCGACGAAAAACAAAATCGCCAGAAAAAAAGAAAACAAAACAAAAGAAAACAACACCATTCCGATCGCTCCACTTTTGGCGGGACTAGCGGGAAGTCTGCTGCCAAATCTTTTAGGAATCGGACGTGGTTTAATATTACCAGGAACACGATCACCCCGTTGAGTAATTTTGATATAATCGATAAGTTAAAAGCAGTTCCTGGATTTCATGGAGTTTATTCTAAAGATGAACTCGCAGCAATAAAATCACCATCAGCTGTAAGTTCGTGTGTTATGACACGAACATTTTGATGTTAGTAAACATAACGAGCGAATGCATTGTAGACAGCATAGCTGATATTGAAATCACCTGGACAATTGAGGCGATTCCAGTAGCGCCGTTGTACGTATACGCATTAGTGATTAGTGATAGATTTATCACGGTAGATTCTATTGGAGGTAAAATGACAGTTCAAGTTTAATCTGCAGTTGTTATATAAAATGACAAAATATATTACAAAAGAAGTATATTTGACTGATGGCCAGGTTAAAAAATTAGTAGCTGCTATTGCAAAGCGAGAACAGGTATCATTAAAAATCAATCATAATATTTCTGATGGTGTTTTAACAAAATTAATGATAACAAAAAATCAAGTAAACAAGTACAATCGTAAAAAAAAACTTTCATTTTAAATTTGAGTGCTGTACAAATGACAGCGATGGCAAACGACATTGTTGTCAAAGGTGGTTTTCTTGGTCCGGCATTATCAGTATTAACTAGTACAATAATGCCTAAAGTTTTGCCGGTGTTGGGAACATTAGGACTAGCAGCAGCGACGGGAGCAGTCTCTGGCGCAACGAAGAAAGCTGTTGAGGGTAATGGTATCATTCGTGGAAGTGGAATAAAAAAATTGTAAATTTTATGTAAATGATATATTATAATGCCACAACGGAAAACAAAATCGCCAGAAAAAAAGAAAACAAAAAAAGAAAACAACACCAAAAGGCAAAGAAGCAAAACAAGGAGGAATTATTTCATTCGCTCCACTTTTGGCGGGACTAGCGGGAAGTCTGCTGCCAAATCTTTTAGGAATCGGACGTGGTCTAACATTACCAGGAACACGACCACCCCGTTGAGTGATTTTGATATAATCGATAAGTTAAAAGCAGTTCCTGGATTTCATGGAGTTTATTTTAAAGATGAACTCGCAGCAATAAAATCACCATCAGCTGTAAGTTCGTGTGTTATTAATATACAAGATTTTAATGACGGATCCGGCACACATTGGGTAGCAGTTTATAATAATAATTATTTCGACTCGTTTGGACTTCCTGCAAGCGATGTAATAAAAAAGTATATGAACAAAAAATTTAAAAAGATATATTACTCGTCAAATCAACTCCAACCTGTTGGAACGTCTGCTTGCGGATATTATTGTATAATGTTTATCCAACAGATGAGCAGAAATCTAAATTTTTTAAAATTTATTTTACAGTTTGATAAGCAACCTTCTCACGCTAATGATGAGATTGCAATTAATTTTATCTAAACTTATAAATATAATAATGTCAACATATTGTCTCAAGTGTAGAACTAAAACAGAAAATATTAATGAAACAACAGAAAAAACAAAAAACAACAGGATAATATTAAAAAGTTTTTGTGCAGGCTGTGGAAAAAGAAAAAATGTTTTTAAAGAAAACGTCCCCAGCTATAGTGTCGCCAGCTAAAAATTCCGTAGGATCTGGTTATCCTGATATTATTTTAGTAGACGACTAAAAATATAGAATGATATGCAACTGTGATTCTGACAGAGATTTGTGTCTTGAGCAAAATAAAATTGTTGCATACTGTCAATGTTGTAACAACAGAGAAATAATAGGGTCAGGTATAGATATACATAAAATTATTGGAAAATTGCCAAAACCAAAAGGCGGTTGGACATTGCCAGGTCATCGGTGTACATGACCTTACAATCCACTAGATCAACAACTAGATGAAAACGACAATCCATTGCCAGGCCAAGAGCCTTACAATCAAGTGGATGCAATAGCGATGCGTCATGATATCTGTTATCGTGATCATGAAAACTCGAAATCAGATTGTGATAAAGTAATGTTAGACGAATTACGTGATATGGAGCCAACAAATCTACGAGAACGTTTTGATAGAAGATTTGTTCAGGGAATAATTGGAGCAAAATATAAATTAGGATTTGGAAAAAAGTATACGATGATCTTGCAGTCGAACTACACAGACCTAAAAAAAAGTTCCCACGACGTAAAGTCGTCGCTAATGGTGTAGATGATATCTGAGCAATAGATTTGGTGGATGTATCCAATCTGGCTCAGTTTAACGTTGGCGCTGATGGCGCTCCAAAAAGATATTTGTTTAATGTTATAGACGCTTTTAGTAAATTCGCTTTCAGTGTACCAGTTTTGGATAAGACAGGAACTTCAATGACTGATGCGCTAAGACAAATAATAACGAGTACAGAAAGAAAACCGAATAAAATCTGGACTGATCATGGATCCGAGTTTTTTTAAAAAAAAGTTTGAGCAGTTTCTAGAACAAAATAATATAAAAAATATGTTAAAGGAAACGAGGGTAAAAGCGTTGTTGTTGAGAGATTTAATCGCACGTTAAACGAGAAAACACACAAACATATGACAGCTAAAAACATCAACAGGTACATCGATGACCTTTCTCAAATCGTAGGTGAATATAATAACACGAAATATCGAACCATCAAAATGTTACCCAATAATGTTATTAAAAATCCGATATTAGCAAATGAAAACATGTACCGCAGACATAAATTCAAGGTTGGTGATAAAGTTAGAATTTCTTTGATAAAAAAGGTATTTGCAAAAGGATTTACTCCGAACTGGAGCGAAGAAGTATTTGTAGTTGATAAGGAACTTTTCACAATACCTGTAACATACGCATTAAAAGATCTGGCAGGTTAACCTATCATAGGTAGTTTTTACGAACAAGAACTACAGAAAACTGAGTAGGATGTCTTCGTTATTGAAAAAGTGATTAGGAAAAAAGGAGATAAAAGTTTAGTCAAATGGCGTGGGTATAGCGATAAATTTAACAGTTGGATCCCAACCAAACAAATTATGATATAATGCTATTATAAATTTCTTCATACTTTTGTTTGACAGATTTACATTTTACTGGTTTACATAACGATATTAGATATTGTCTGCGATCGTCAGAGATCGTCATTAGATTAAAAATCTTGACAAATATGAAATCGAATTTGATATTTTTTTGTCAGCCTGGAATTCTGATGTTTAAGAAAGGTTTGATTAGCTGCCAAAATATTTGCTGTTCGGCAACGGTAAAATTAAATTTCATTATTTTTTTTTGCAATGTGATACTTGACATTATATCGTTTAGTTGTTGGTCTGCTGTAATTTGATCTGTCAGCAACAGTGACTATTTCACCATCATCATCAGATTCGTTGTTATACAAAATATCATCTTCATTATAACTAATAGATTTGTCTATGAAATCTTTGGAAAATGTAATACTATGCATGACCTCATCGCTGGCGACTTTGTCGCTAGTATCTTCTTCATATAGTTCAGCGAGTCGTTTCATCAAGTCCATTATTATAATATATTTTTATCTAATTTATTGTTATAAGATGATTGATGAGATAAAATATCACCAAAAAGTTAATATATTAAATTACAATGAACTAGCCGAAGCGGTAAGAAAATGTTTGTTGGGCTATAGTGTATATTCTGTTGACGTTATTGTAATGCAAGGTTATTCTCATAAAATATTGCTAACAGAAGCAGAAAAAAAAATAAAATTAATGATAGTGCAGTAACGACACTAAAATTTGATTGTGATGATATCATAGCATTTGCTCATCATTGTTTGACTAAAACCAAGCTATCAAATATTATTGATCATCATATCTAAAAACAATCCTGGCATCGTATTCGCTTGAAAAACTGATTTTGTTACTCTATCGGCTATAAATTTTACTGCTCTGGAATTTATCTTATAATGCTTTGCCGCAGCTGTAATCGATTTGAATTTCATCTCATCATCCGTTTTGAGGTTTTTGGAAATAACAGGTTTTGCTGGACATCTAAAATTAATACCATTACTATTTTTTCCTTTTCTCACATTTTCCTGTTGCGTCACTAGCTCCAGATTTTCCAATCGATTGTCCGTTTTTACATTATTAATGTGATTAATAACCAGACCATCGGGTATAGATCTGTTGAACACCTCGTAAACAAAACGATGACCATAATAATGAACTTGATTTGTCGATGTTTTTCTAACAGTCACACTGATATATCCCATATTGCTCATATTACTAAGAACTTTTTAGTTTTTCTGTTTCTAATAATACCGCGATCGTTAGCTCGTAAAAATCAAAGACCGGATGTGGCTGAAACTCGTTTTGTAAAGATAAGTTTTCAATGTTATCATCAGTGACTGCACCGTTCACATGATATATACGACGCTGTCCCTCTGGAATGTCATCGCAGAACAACGTGTAAATAAAATCTTTTTTAAGCATTGTAATCCTCTCAGTATTATCTCCCTTTACATTAAACTGATAACCCGCTGACGTTAATTTGCCAACAGATATTCCAGTTTTAATGTTAATAACCGAACCTATTGCATTTACAGCGTATAGGTTATATTTTGGGTGAATATGATATGCTTCTTACTCACGTGCGTTTGTCAGATTTGCTGTCATTATATTATAGGTGATATTTTTTATCTCTAATTGTTGTTTAGCGCATGCGCAGTGTGAGGTAAATTATCAATTAGAGATTATATTATAATATAATAATGTTAAAATTGCGTGATATAGCCAAGAGAAGCCTTATGGGAAAACCTGATAAAATAGCGACTGCTTTTACAGGTTTTGACAATAGTTATCAGTTTGATAATCAAAACGTTTTAGTAAATTTTACTGCAACAAATCTTTACTACCTACTACAGACAACTGTAAAACGTGAGCTCGAAAAACACAAAAGTATTAGATTATTAGTGCAATATCATGTTATATTTTCAAAGATAGTTATAACGGAAGAATCAACTAACAAGAAAATTGCAGATCCTTATATGAACGCAAAATCAAGACGTGTTTTGCTTGGGACTGATCTTTTATCACTATCTGATGAAATACACCAAGAAATCTGGAAAAAAAATAGAGGAATTCACTGAATTAGGTTCGGGTTGGAAGTTTGAAATGATCAAAGAAATATTGTTTCACACGATGAAATATGATGCATTACGAGGTAGTTCATACATCGACCTACCACCAAAAATAAAAAGTAAAAAATGTTGTATAAACATCAAAAACGTAGATAACAAATGTTTCCAATGGGCTGTTCTTTCCGCGCTATTTCCAACAGAAAAAAACGCTACTCGTGTTGAAAAGTATATCAGTCACGTGTCAAGATTAAATTTTAAAGATATTAACTTTCCAGTGGCAGAAAATCAAATACCAAAATTTGAAAAGCAAAATAATATTTCAATTAACGTTTTCGGACTAGATGAAAAAGAGGATATATACCCGAGATATATTTCAGAAAAAGCTTCACAATCGACTATAAATTACTGTTTTATAAAAATCATTACGTTTGGATCAAAAACTTTAACGGACTAGTTGGTAGACAGTACAATAAGAATAACAAAAAAAGTTCTTTTGTTACCGCTGCTTGCATGGCTGTACAAACAATGAAACATTACAAAATCATTTGCAGTACTGTAGTGATGTACAAAGAATAACAATGCCATCTGAAAAAGATAGTGTGTTACAGTTTGTCCATCATAATCATAAACTAAAAATTCCTTTTGTCATATACGCTGATTTCGAATGCTTACTTCAACCTGTACTTGGCGTAGAAAATGATCCTAAAAAATCTAGTACAAGAAAAGTTCAAAATCATGTTCCGTGTGGAGTAGCGTACAAGGTAGTTTGTTGTACTGATTCTAGATTATCTAAACCAATCAAATGATATCGTGATAAAAATCCAGCTGTCTGGCTTCTCAAGTAGTTGATTAACGAAGTTGATAATATTACTTATCGTTTGAAAAGATTAACGCCAATGATTAAATTAACACCTCAACAAGAATCTGATCACGAGCAAGCGGAAATTTGTCATATTTGTGAAAAAGCTTGCTTTTGACCCTGACAACGTTAGTAATAAAAAAGTACATGCCCATTGCCATTTGACCGGACAGTACCGTGGAGCGGCTCATAATCAGTGTAATTTAAAATTTCATGCTCCAGATTTTATTCCAGTTATTTTTTTACAATTTTCGAGGATATGATAGTCACATTATAGTAGAAGCTTTTGGTGATCCTGACGTAAAAAGTCGTCTAAAACTCGATAACGTCATCAAATGCATTCCAAATAATTTTGAAAAGTACATGTCAGTTACGCTAGGTAAATTGCGTTTTATTGACAGCTTGCAGTTTATGGCAGCCTCGTTAGATGAGTTAGTGAAAGGTTGTAGTAAATTTGATAACCTAAGAGATTGTTTTGGAGATAAATTTAATCTACTAGTTAAAAAAGGAGTTTTTCCATACGAATATCTCGACGATTGGATTAAATTTGATAAAACATCTTTACCTGGCAAAGATAAATTGTACTCGCAACTTAAAAATGAAAATATAACTGATGAGTACAAGTATGCACAAGATATCTGGAAAGAGTTTGATTGTGAGACTTTTGGTGATTATCACGATTTGTATTTGAAAACTGATGTGTTATTATTAGCAGATGTTTTTGAAAGTTTTCGAGAAGTGAGTTATAATAATTATGGACTAGATTCTTGCTGGTATTATTCTGCCCCTGGGTTGTCATGGGATGCTCTGCTAAAGTTTAGTAAGGTAAGGTTAGAATTACTGACTGACGTTGATATGTTCAATTTTATTGAAAAAGGTATCAGAGGCGGTATTAGTGTGATAACAAAAAAATATGCTGAAGCAAACAACAAATATTTGAAACAGTATAACCCTGAGCTCCCTTCGAAATATTTAGTTTATCTAGATTGCAATAATCTTTACGGTGGTTCGATGGCAGAACCAATGCCTATTGGTGGATTTCATTGGATCACTGCTGATCAATTTCTATCGGAGACAGAAAAAAAGATACCTGACGATGTTTCATATTTCGTTGAATTTGATCTTGATTATCCAAATTCGCTACACAAATTACATAATGATTATCCTTTCTGCGCGGAATCGATGGTTATAGATTATAGTTTGTTATCAAAAGAACAACAAGTATTAGCATCACCAAGGCAACATTCTATTGTCAAGAAACTGGTGCCAAATTTACTTGATAAGAAAAATTACGTTTTGCATTACAAAGTTTTAAAACAAGTCGATGCTGGTCTTGTGTTGAGAAAAGTTCATCGTGTACTAAAATTTAATCAGTCGCCATGGATGAGAGGTTATATTAACTCGAACACTTCAAGAAGAGCTGCAGCGAAAACAGATTTTGAGAAAAACTTCTTTAAACTGATGAACAATTCCGTTTTTGGTAAGACGATGGAGAATATTAGGAAACGCGTAAATATTGAAATAGTTAATGATGTCAATCGCAGAAACAAACTTGTGTCAGACGATGATTTTGTGAGCATGAAAGTATTTAATGAAAATCTTGTTGCAATACAAAGAAGAAAAACAAATCTAAAACTAAAGAAGCCGATCTATGTTGGAGCTGCAGTGTTAGATTTATCAAAGTGGTTGATGTACGATTTTCATTACAATTTTGCTAAATTTCAGTGGCCGGCAAGTAGATTATTGTTTACTGATACCGATTCGCTCGTATATGAAATCGAATGCGAGGATATCTATCAGGACATGTACAATAATCGAGATCTGTTTGATCTTTCTGATTACCCACGTGACTGTAAATTTCATGACGACACAAATAAAAAGGTGATTGTTAAGTTTAAAGATGAAATGAACTTGAGCGCTATGAAATACTTTATCGGTTTACGCAGCAAAATGTATGCCATATTGTTAGGTAATAATAAAATAACGAAAAAAGCAAAAGGTTTGCCTCGTAATTTTGTTAAAAAGTTTATGCAATTTGATGACTACAAGTACGCGCTTGATGGCGGTGTTAGTTTTATGAGAGCTATGGCAATTCGAACTAATCATCATAAACTCGAAACAGATGTCATTATCAAACGTTGATTGTGTAATTTTGATGACAAACGCTATTGTGAAAATGTATTAGATACATTTGCCCTTGGGTATTTTCATTGTGACTCAAATTTTATCTAAACTTATAAAATAATGTTTGAAAATTTGACATTATCTTTTCCATCTAAAATTTTATCTAAACTTATAAAATAATGTTTGAAAATTTGACATAATCTCTTCCGACTAAAATTTTATCTAAACTTATAAAATAATGTTTGAAAATTTGACAATGACAAATAGCTACAGTAGTAAAATCAAATATTTAATGATGGACAGCAAACAATTGACAGTTGAATTTAATAATGAAACATTAGGTATATGTTTTAGTGGAACAGAAGTTTACACACTGTGCCAATTAATTTTTCAAGTATCAATGCCAGTTGTGTAAATGACATATAATTATTTTCATCAGCTTGATAATTCAAAACCGATGTAAGGTTAAATTAGACTTTATAGACACCGATGATTGTCCTTGCAATTTTCCAACGGCTGTTTGGGAAAACAACCATGTAAATTATCACCACTCCAGTAGGCAGTACGGTGATCTGTATTTCTGTCTAATCGCCTCTCCAGGTAAATGTTGTCACGTTGTATGAGAGAAAAAAATACATGTTGTATAATGAAGTAAGTTGTTTTAACATTAAATATAAATTAAAATATAGAGTCATAATGATATATGATATTTTCACAGATTGCATCCATCTTTACTTAGCGAGCAACATACTGTTATATATATATATATATATATATATATATATATATATATATATATATATATATATATATATATATATATATATATATATATATATATATATATAATTACATACTAAACGTAAATTTATTTATAAAAGAGTTTAATTTAAAAATGGACAATCGTTTCCAAAACGAAAATGCAAGCTGCTTTTTTTTTACTAAATGTTCTTTTGTTGTTTTATTACCCAGTTCCTTTCTTCTAATTCCTTGATAACATCTGATTGTGCCTACGTACCTAATCCATATAACTGTCAATAACATCGATTAATTTAATAATAAACTCTTTTCATGTCTCTAGGCATTTTTTACACGTGTGACTATGAAAGCTGACAAAAGTTTTGAGGCTTAAAACTACGTTCATTTTGGATGGATACACACAGTAATGAGCTATAAGACACCATATAGTGCTTACATGCTTCTACGTGCAGATGTTATGCCTTCACAGCGAGTAAATGATGTACTACCTCATCCTTGGGTGGCTCTTTCTGTTGCTGACCGAGACTGCATGGCAGAATATGAACATAGAAACTTTCATTTCAGGAGATTCTTATATTAATATAATTCTTTGTCCTTAACATTTAAGTCTATAAAGCAACAGTTTTGAACATTAGATAAATAAACTTTGACCATAATAATAAAGTATAAAAAACAAAAGCCCTTTCCAGTTTTCTGACAATTTATTTTCCGGGATATAGTAAAGAGTTAGGTAGTGTGTAGCAGATTCTCATTTTAATATCAAATAGTTGCTCTATTTATATCATAAATTTAGCACAATTAATCATTTGGAATTTACACATCATTACTTTTTTATTTTCCACGTTTTAGAATTTGTTTTTTTTTTAATGTAACAATATTGATAGCATGCCAGTTAGTCTAACTAACTGCCTTCGAATAATGGTCGAGAGGTTAATGTTTCACCTACAGGGAGGCGGAAGCTGGCGTATCTATGCAAGAGAGAGCACTCTTCTTGTTAATTACCCGGATGTTCGGATCTATGAATACAGCATCTTAAATTACGCTAGCTTCACTTTCATCATTTTCACTTCCTGGACTAAAGAGGTAAATTGTATTAAAGAAAAGAGCCGATAACTTTATCTTACATTTTTTATATCTGGTAATTCAATCATTGCACTTACCGAAGCTGGTATTATCTAGTTGGGCTAAATTCATTTCCCCAATTTTAATTAGTGCTAAAGATAGTGTAGTTTAGACTAATAAAGTGTGATTGTTTTCTTTCTTTCTTATAGAACACGGGGTGCAGTCGTTATAGCTAGCGGTGTGCTTAGATTATGTACAATTTTCATTATTATGACTTTATTTAAAGAGAGTAACACAATTAGCTAAGAAATAATCTACCTTGAGGCCCTCATTCAAAGGAATTTATTTATTTTGGCTGCATCTCTGAAGCCCCTGGATATACTGGGTTTGGAAGAAGGAAATAAAGTGGGCATTTCTAATCTCAACTGGAATACTATTTCAGAGCAAAGTTTCAGAGTTTTGGAAACTTTAAAAAAAAATACATTTTTTTTATTTGGTTTGGGAATGTTGTAAATTGTCTGGTAGACATTGATCTCAGGTGGGGAGTATTTCCGGGTAGTCTATACTTGAATAGTGATTGCAAATATTCAGGAACACTATTATTGGATATCCTGTACATTAAGTTTGCTGTTCTCAAACAGATTCAGTCTTTAATATGTAATATTTTTAACTTACTAGCTAAATTCTCCTTGCTTTCTTTCTGGATTGATATTAACTCAAAAGCTCTTTTTGGAGATATGTCAGCTTTGCTAAGTTTTTATCATTTGAATTACCCCATACTGTTTAACAGTAGTCTAAATAGGGATGCATATAACTGTTATAAAAATAGTTTACTGTGCCTTTCAGGGAGAAAGTGTCTTATCCTACTGAGAAGCCATAAACTTGACTTCTTTTATGTTCAGTCCATGATAGGTTATTGTCTACCAAAACACCAAGTAGACTATGGTGACAGACCATTTGCAAACTTTTATCCTTCCATGTCAGACAGAGTCAATATCAAGTTTTGTTCTTTTTTTTTCTGTGTTGAGATAAGTAATATTTTATTTTTACCAGTATTAACCACCATGCCATTGCATGTGCACCAGTTGTCCAGTTTCTATAGGGCATTCTGTAGACAAATTCCGAGTTCATGCTTTGTGTTTTGGATGCCAGACAATGTTGTGTCATCTGCATAGAGAACTGTAGATGATATTGAGTCCCTTAGTACAAGTGGTAGGTCATTAATAAATAAAATAAATAGTAATGGACCTATAATTGAGCCTTGAGGTACTCCACATCTGTTTCAGGTTCAGACAGAACAATATTTATATAAACATGTTGTGTTCTCTCACTTAAGTATGAAGTAAACCATCTAACTATGCATTCCTCATATTGGAAGATTTTCAGTTTCTTCAATAGGATTTCATGATCCACCATGTCAAAAGCTTTCCTGAAATCTACAAATACAGATCCTATTATTTTACCTTGGTCAAGTGCTTGAAGCCATTTATCAAGGCAGTCTCACATGAATGTTTCTGTCTAAAGCCTGATTAATTGTAACAGCAAGTGTTTGGTTAAATAGGATATGAATGAGTCATGGATATGATTTTCAATTAATTTTGACAAGTTTGATAGTATTGAGATTGGCCGGTAATTATCAGCATCATTCTTGGGACCATATTTGTGAATAAGAGTTACTTTTGCAGTTTTCCATATTTTGGGGACAGATGAGATTGCAATACTTAAATTGATTATGCTGTCTACAATAGCAGAGGCAGAAGATTTAATGAGTCATGGAACCAATCTTATCAAATCCTGTAACATTCTTAGTATCAGGTTCTGAGATTGAGACATTTCTTAATAAAGATTTTTGATACTGGTGGATTAGAGAAACATACCTCCTTAGAGATTTTGCTGTTGCAGAACTTTTTCAGTTCATTAAAGTTGTTTTTAATCACTGGTTCTTTTAACTTTGTGGTAATGTTGGTGAAAAAAAAATCATTGAAAACATTTGCAATGTCATTGTCATCAGTGACTATGGTATCATTCACCAGAAGTGAGTGAATTTTATTATCTGATCTTTATGTGTTCCTCCAGTGAGTTCATTGAAGACTTTCCAAATTAAGTTTTTGTCACTCCTTTTGTTTTCAAACAATTATTGATAATTTTGTTTAGCTTTTTTAATCATACTTGTTATTTTATTTATCCATACTTTATATTGTGCATGGTTTCCTATAGCCTTTAATTGGTCTCATGTTTTCATAGCATCCAGGATTTCAGTTGTAAGTCAATTAGGTTGGATTTCATTCTTTACGCAATGTACTTCATTGGTGCATGCTTAGAGACTGCATCCATAAATAAGCCAGTCCACACCCTCAAAGCTTCATCTATGTCATCCAAATTTTGGATCATACTCCATGGAACTTTAAATAGGTTATTAAGAAATTGTTCTTCATTAAAATTTTTAAATGATCTGTAAGTGATAGTTTTGTGTGTATTTTTCTTATTTCTCTTGCATTTAATCTTTCTTGTCATAAAAGTAGGATAGTGGTAACTAAGACCATTTTTTGTTTATGTTAACACAAGTTACATTGTCTGGTAGGTTGATATCAATGTGATCAATAAGAGTGCTTGATTTTTCTGTTACCCTTGTGGGGTTATTTACCAGCTCGACTAGGCCCTAATGATTCAATAAATTCCATCTAATTGTTCCTTTTTTGAGTATTGAGAAGGTCCTTATTTATATCACCAATTAGTTATGTTTCTTTCTCCTGTGCAAGAACATTTTCCATTTGATTCAAAAAGG
Organism: Potamilus streckersoni; assembly: GCA_016746295.1. Classification (NCBI taxonomy): domain Eukaryota; kingdom Metazoa; phylum Mollusca; class Bivalvia; order Unionida; family Unionidae; genus Potamilus; species Potamilus streckersoni. The sequence goes on from JAEAOA010001023.1 coordinate 13,828, forward strand.
TATCATTCCAAATTGCCTTGGAGGAAGGTGACCTATAACTAAACCAACTAGGAATGAGTTTTCATTTTTTTGATAAATTTCCATCCAGATACTCTCAATTTCTTGTTACTCCAAGTCAGGTTGCCATGCTGTGACCTCTCTGTCCCTGCATAATGGATTATTTTAGCCTTAACAATGAAATGGATCATCATTGTGGTTAGCATTTAATTTGGTTTCAGTTGAGTCCTAAAACAGGTATATTATTTTCCTTGGAAGATAACATTAACTTAATTTGGTCCATTTTTCCCACTATACCTTGTGCATTTAAGTGACCTATGTTAAAATCTTTTGCATTTAGTTTTTTATCAGTTATATGTATGTCATAAAATGGGTTGGTTACCCACTGAGATTGTCTCCATACTACTTTTATCATTCTTATATCCTGTTTCCATACTTAAATGTTGATATATATTATCATCTTCAAAGTCACATACAGTCCTTGAAAATCCATTAACATTTGCATTTTCAACACTGTCCATTGAATAGTTGGAGTCAAAAGTCTCGCTAGGTACATCTCAATTTGTTATAGATGAAGTATTAGCATTCTACTCTTTGTTAGATTCCTAGTATGTATAATACATTGATTGACAGAGTCTTTGTTTGTGTCCAAATTTATGGTGTCTGAAGCACTCAGACAATCTGTTTGCCATGATAGCATACCTGTGTCATATGCCCAGTTTCCCCAGATTAGAAACAGTACTCTTCATTATAGTGTCTGAAAATGGGAGCATAAATGTTGATATTTCTCAGTAGTTGAGAGGTTCCATTTCTGCTTAAATGAATTTTTTCTCTGTGGTAGAGACTTATGTTAATATCTTGGTTCTGAAGAAAGAAAGATATGTATTGAGGAATGTACAGTAGGTTGAAGTCTTCACATGGGTCAATTATTAGATCATTAATTTCTTTCACCCTGGTGTCCACATGAGGTGGTAATCCTGATATGATTATTTTACATGTATCTGGACTGCAGTACCTAGCAGTATACAGTAAACTTTCAAAATCTGTTCTGATTTAGTGACCTTCCATCACTGGCATCATTTCCACCTACTAAAATAATAATTTTGATGCATTTTGTTAGGTCAGTATTCATTATACTTCCCATGATTCTATTGTTTTTTGCACCTCTTAGAATCTGTATATCTGTTTTAAACAGTCTCCTTGGTATTATACTTTTTAATATTGATGAGCCAATTATTAAAGTCCTATCTTTTCTGGCTTGTGATTTCATGTGTTGGACTCTGATTTGTATTTCAGAAACATCTCTTGAAGAAAGGGTTGATGAACTGGTTGTCTCCATTGTGCGATTTAACTGAGCTGATGCTGACACATTTGTCTGAGCACTAGGAAGTGCCATTGTTGGTGCATGCAACAGACTTTACTGAACCGAGGACCATGTGTGTACATTTATTTCTGTTGCAGGTGTGACACATGACTCAGAGAGGGGGGTACTGTTGTTTAAAATACAGGATTACTTTGGGTGCCAGTTGTTATTTGCATGGTCACTTTACATTTCCATAAGTACAATATCCAAAACAATATTAGCCTTTAAAGTAAAATAGAGATATATCAACACTTTCTTCACTGTACATGATTCAAATGCATACAGTTTCAGACCTCACTCTCTTAAAAGTACATTATAACTGGTGAGCGCCCACTTTACAAGAGGGGACCGAATGATAGGAAACAACAAGGACAATTGAAAGAAGACGAATTTCAGTTTGGAAAGTCTGGTGTCATGTGTATCATGACTTCTAAAGAATTAATGCATCATTAATTAATGTGTAGTACATTTGAATCATATTTTGATTTCCAATTTTAGGGACCAACAAAGTGCTGGGTATTACATAGTCCTACAATGTAAGCATCATCACCTAGATAGCTTTCTTCTGGTTGAGAGTGCTATGTCTTACATTGTAGGACTATGTATTACAAAGTGACCTGTAAAGCAAGGTACCCTAACATTTCAAAATTAAATTTATAATGATAATTATATGACCGAGTTGTAAATCCATTAAATAATTACGATTTATGATATTCTTTTGTTAAGTCAAATGGCATTTTAATAGTTAAAATGTATCTGAGATTCCATTGACCCAAGCCACCCCATTTCTGATATTTGGACATTTCTGGTGTATTGTCAGAGACCTGATTGCCTATCAAAATGTTGAAATTCACCAACATCATTATGTCGGCATAGGGTAGCTGCTTACTAGGCAGCCCAGCAAACTTGAATGACCTTTCATCAAGATTAACCTGCATGAAATGAATAGAAACATGATTTATTTTCTCGGAAATCGTGTGTATAGCATTCATTATATCTTTTATCCGCTGACACTACAGATGAAATATATAGCGTTGATAAAATTTGACCTCAAACTATCCATAAAAATGTTGTGAGCTTCTTTATTTACAATTTACCTCTGAAGTCAATGTGTAATAAAAAAACTATTACCAATTGTATGATATTAATTGTCAGGCCCAGCGCATGGTGTTTTTCTTGTATGTGCGATGAATGTATGGCTCCTTTAAAAAATTCACAAGTGCAACCAGCCGAGTATGTCAGACATTTTATTTTGCGGTAGCGCCTGTGTGCATTGCACACTTAGCAAATGCAACATAGCCAGGTCTGTTGTTACCAGTAAGAAGAAAAAAAGGATGTTGGAAGTGTGGCCCTACAGACATTATGAACTTGTGCGAGAGTGACATGTAAGGTGAAGTTGTTTACATTGGCAACATGCACAATGGAGAGAATGTTAGCATACCTCTATGTTATTTTCATGTACAGTGGCAGAAATGCCTTTCGTTATTATACTTGAGATTGCACATAATCTAAGCACACATAAATAAAATTTCAGTGACTGCCTCAGATGTGGGTGGCCACTGTGGTTTGAATCCTGGCTGAGTCATACCAAAGACTTATAAAACTGGTTATTGCAGCTGCCTCGCTTGGTGCTCAATTTGTTTTGTTTTGTTTTTGTGCAGACATCATGTGACTTTCATTTATATTTTAAGTTTGATCTCCTACAACAACACTGGTAATGGGTTGATATAGATATTATGTAATTATTGGACCACTGATCATGAATAGGTTGGTTGTGAGATTTGAGTAGTTAGGTGACTAGCAATGACAAGGGTGAGTTCAAGGTCAAGTTCATCACTGTTATTTGTGTCATCTATCAGCAGATTAAAGAAAGCAAATTTTATACCAACAATTTTTCAGAAAATAAATCATCTTCCTATTGATTTCATGCAGGTATGACCCAAAGTAAGGTTGTAATGGCCCAGTGTAAGGTTGTTATGGCCCAGTGTAAGGTTGTTATGGCCCAGTGTAAGGTTGTACCCAGTGTAAGGTTATAGCCCAGTGTAAGGTTGTAATGGCCCAGTGTAAGGTTGTTATGGCCCAGTGTAAGGTTGTTATGGCCCAGTGTAAGGTTGTTATGGCCCAGTGTAAGGTTGTAATGGCCCAGTGTAAGGTTGTTATGACCCATTGTAAGGTTGTTATGGCCCAGTGTAAGGTTGTTATGGCCCAGTGTAAGGTTGGAATGGCCCAGTGTAAGGTTGTTATGGCTCAGTGTAAGGTTGTTAAAGTTTGCTAAAGTGGCTAGTAAATGGCTAGTCTATGCCTGCATTGCAGTGAATTCCAACTTTGATGGGCAAATGACTATGACCCTACACCCCAACATAAATGTCCAAATATCAAAAATGGGGTGGGAAGGGTCAGAGGACAACTGGAATAAATAATGGTGTGACTGGTGGAGGTTATATGACTGAAAAATGTTAGAGCAGATGGATTATTTAAAACTTAAACACATGTGAGATCAGAAATGGACAAATCAACAGTTTAAAAATTAGTAAAAGTAGAATATGACAGCTCTCAGGTTGAGTACATTGTCATGCTTATTGCAGATTTTGTGAATTTCACAATTAGTGAAAGTTAGATGAGTAGACTAGTCAAAGTGGGTGTTGAATAAAAATAATTTGTCAGTACGTTTTTTGTTTTAATTATAGTTCTAACCCACATGGATTTTGACAATTTGTGCAGCTATAGACTGGATTAGTAGCAAAAATAAACATACATTTTTCTTAGTGATCTGTAAATATGGCTTGTAATATATAGATTACCTCAGAGATTATACTTTATTGCCAATTAAATATGCAGTAATTGTGCTTTCAGTATTGACAAGCATCGTGATTAATTATTTTTACAAGACTTTGAACATGCTTTTTGAAGGAGGAGGCAAAATACAGTAATACATGTAAAAGATTTTGGGGTATGACCTTTGGGTCATGGTCAGGGGATTTAGTTTGGTGTTGGTGGGGGATATATGATAAAAAGTATGGATGTTTGTATTGTGGCAAGTCATGGAAGACGATTTAGTTAATTCTGTAGTACATACATTTATTTCATGAAGAAGTTGCTGAAACAATAACTTTTTGTTGATGTGATGATTGTTACACACAGATATTGTTAAACATTTATAGAATGCAAAGAAAAGATACATTATTGTGTGAAGCTCATGGCATTCCTATATTATTAGTTTGTGTACTGCAGATTCTTTAACAACCAAATATGTTGTGTTCACCAGGGTTTGCTTATTATTTATTTCTAGATAATCACAGCAGAAGTTATCAGAGTTTGACATCTACTGAGAGGAATAACCATGGCATCCGAACAAGATGAAGGTTTGTGTAATGATGACATTGTATGTTGACTGAAGTGACCATGTAGTATAAGCTTTCAGAAAAATATATTTCTCTTTAACTTGACTGCTCCGGTGACCTAAGTGGTTAGAGCATCGACCTCTAATTGAGGAGCTCACAGGTTCAAACCCCAGCCAAGTCATAACAAAGACGAATAAAAATGGTTCTAGCAGCTGCATATCTTGGAAACTTTCGAATATTAGTTTGTCGGGAAGATCATGGATGGATCCAATAATGATCCAGATACAGGAATATTAATAAGATAATCATAAAATCCCGTTGGCTGATATTGGTAAAACTTTGGAGGCCAGATTTCTGATCCAAGATTCAGTCAGCATGGAATAGAAGCCTATATCATCAAGATTTTATAATACAGGTTTGATAGTGTGTTCTTTTATTAATGAGTTGATCTTGCATATTAAAGACATATTTCTGATCTGATTTTAGTATAGCTTGAAATATGGTCTTGGCTCATTAAGATCGTGGATGGGTTTTGGTTCATTACTTTTTTCTGGCTGTCAACAATTACTTGTTATCACTCAGGATTCTGTGCTTCTGTTTGGAATTCATTCTGACTTGGAATTCGGGTTTATGTGTACAAAATCTTGGACTTAAGTTTAATAATAGGTGAGGTCGATGAATATTAAGAGTTGATCTTGTACCTCATTGACAAACCTTGTTACCATCCCATGAAGATCAGACTTGGAATTTATGCTTACCTAAAATGATTTTGATAGTAAAGAAGACCCATTCATATTTTTAATGAGGTGAAAATTAAAGCTTTTGATAACTGAGGTTTATATCCCTCTAGAAGTCATTTTTCTGCTCAATATTTTTTTGTGGTCAAACTGGAATATAAGCTTGTATCATCATCTTTGATAGATTAATTATTAATGAGCAAAACACATGAATTTTAAAGAGATAATCTTGAATCTGAGTGGGAACTGTTCTAGAGGCTAGATTTCTGATTCTCTTTTGATAAATGCTTCTCACATCAAGATCTTGGACTGTTTCATTAATGAGCCAAGAGCTGATTGGGCATTTGATTGGGTTTAGTTTATTTCCGCTCAAGTTATTCTTTTTTCTTCATGTAAAAGAAGTTGATAAGTTTGATAAGAATGGGCCAGGGCATGTTTGAGGAAAATTGCATAAATGTTACTATGAATTATACAGTTGTGCAACTGAAAGAATGTATGATTTATAAAAACCTTGTTTTTCTTCCTTTTTGTTAAGACTATTAGAGATTTGCATTATGGGATGAATTGTCTTTGGAATTTTCTTATAAGCTCCTTGACTTTGTATAGGAAGACATGTTTTGATATATTTACCTTGAGTGTCTGGTAAAATGTACCACTACAACATGTAGTCTTAATTAATGTTTCCATCCTGTGTATAAGACACTAGAAAATTGCTGCCAAATCTAAAAATCAAGATTTGGTAATAATACTTTGTTTTTTTGTTTGAATTTGTTTTATTGCTTTATCATGCAGATAAAGTTTGAGTAGCTAAATTGACAATTTTTTAATTTATGACTATAAAGGTTTTATTCTTTTTGACACCCTTTTGATTTATTTTCTTAAAATATCAAGGATTTGGTGGAATAAAAATTAAAGAATGTTTTTTAAGTCTATTTTAATTGTCACAATACCACTGAACTTTGAAGAATTATTTGACATTCTAGATAGAAAAAACCTGTTATAATTGCTTCCTGTATTGTCTGTTTCTAAGAGTGGATAGTGGGCATGTCTGTTTCTAAGAATAGTTTTGTTTGTTTACAAAAGTGGATGATTGGATTGTTTGAATCATAAAATTATCTTCAGAGAAATATCTCATTATCCATCAAAGATACTCCTCCCATTATTGCTCACAAGAATTAAAATTTTTGTTTTGTTGCAATGTTGTTTAATCCCTTTTGCCATATTGCTTCATAGGTACAGAAGGACAAAAGAGGAGCTTTGATGGTGACATGGATGGACCTGCATCCAAAAGAAGAACATTGGAACCAGGTATGAGCAGGAAATCTTGTATTTATAGCTGTTCTTATTATATGATCTAAAAGAGAAGATAAAAAAACCATGAAAATCAATAGTTGTTGTAGCAATCAAATGCTCAAAACCTGTTTTCTGAGCCACAGAGTCTATACATGGATGAATGTTTGTTTCAGAAGGTAACATGTCAGTTACTTGGGTGAGCTAAGAGCATGACTTCATGCTATTGGACTTTGTCCTAGCACATATATACCAAATTTGGCTAACCTCTTGCATATCTAATTCTTGCATGAGATCTCATATATTGATCAGTATCAGTGTCTACTTGACACTCTACTTTCATATTGATTAATATTCTTATTTAGAACACTACTTGACACTACTGATAAGTATCCTTGTTTACAATACTACTTAACACTGTGCTAACATATTGGTCAGGATCCCTGTTTACAATACCACTTAACACTGTGCTACCATACTGGTCAGTATCATTGTTACAATGCCACTTAACATACTGGCCAGTATTCCTGTTTACAATACTACTTATCACTGCTACTATACTGGCCAGTATCCCTGCTTACAATACTACTTAACACTGCTACTATACTGGCCAGTATTCCTGTTTACAATACTACTTATCACTGCTACTATACTGGCCAGTATCCCTGCTTACAATACTACTTAACACTGCTACTATACTGGCCAGTATCCCTGTTTACAATACTACTTAACACTGCTACTATACTGGCCAGTATCCCTGTTTACAATACTACTTAACACTGCTACTATACTGGCCAGTATCCCTGTTTACAATACTACTTAACACTGCTACTATACTGGCCAGTATCCCTGTTTACAATACTACTTAACACTGCTACTATACTGGCCAGTATCCCTGTTTACAATACTACTTAACACTGTTATCATACTGGTCAGTATCCCTGTTTAGAATACTACTTAACACTGTTATCATACTGGTCAGTATCCCTGTTTACAATACTACTTAACACTATGCTACATAATACTGATCAGTATTCCTGTTTACAATGCTACTTAACACTGTACAATCATACTGGCCAGTCTTCCTGTTTACAATACTACTTAACACTGTACAATCATACTGATCAGTATCCCTGTTTACAATACTACTTAACACTGTACAATCATACTGATCAGTATCCTGTTTACAATACTACTTAACACTGTACAGCCATACTGATCAGTATCCCTGTTTACAATACTACTTAACTGTACAACCATACTGATAAGTATTCCTGTTTACTATTTTATTTTATTATCCTTGTTTACACTGTATTTCCATAGTGGCCAGTGTCCCTGTTTACTATTCTAGTTGACACTGTGCTAAGATTCGGACCAGTATTCCTATTTACAAGAATTCTATTTGACACTGCACTAAGATTCGGACCAGTATTCCTATTTACAAGAATTCTTTTTGATACTGTGCTAAGATTCGGACCAGTATTCCTATTTACTAGAATTCTAGTTGATACTGTGCTAAGATTTGGACCAGTATTCCTATTTACTAGAATTCTAGTTGATGCTGTGCTAAGATTCGGATCAGTATTGATATTTACTAGAATTCTATTTGACACTGCGCTAAGATTCGGACCAGTTTTCCTATTTACAAGAATTCTAGTTGACACTGTGCTAAGATTCGGACCAGTATTCCTATTTACAAGAATTCTAGTTGACAATGTGCTAAGATTCGGATCAGTATTCCTATTTACAAGAATTCTAGTTGACACTGTGCAAAGATTTGGACCAGTATTCCTATTTACAAGAATTTTAGTTGACACTGTGCTAAGATTTGGAACAGTATTCCTATTTACAAGAATTCTTGTTGACACTGCGCTAAGATGACCAGCATTCCTATTTACAAGAATTCTTGTTGACACTGTGCAAAGATTTGGACCAGTATTCCTATTTACAAGAAATCTAGTTGACACTGTGCTAAGATGACCAGTATTCCTATTTACAAGAATTCTAGTTGACACTGTGCTAAGATGACCAGTATTCCTATTTACAAGAATTATAGTTGACACTGTGCTAAGATTCGGACCAGTATTCCTATTTACAAGAATTCTAGTTGACACTGTGCTAAGATTCGGACCAGTATTCCTATTTACAAGAATTCTATTTGACACTGTGCTAAGATTCGGACCAGTATTCCTATTTACAAGAATTCTAGTTGACACTGTGCTAAGATTCGGACCAGTATTCCTATTTACAAGAATTCTAGTTGACACTGTGCAAAGATTTGGACCAGTATTCCTATTTACAAGAAATCTAGTTGACACTGTGCTAAGATGACCAGTATTCCTATTTACAAGAATTCTAGTTGACACTGTGCTAAGATGACCAGTATTCCTATTTACAAGAATTCTTGTTGACACTGTGCTAAGATTCGGACCAGTATTCCTATTTACAAGATTTCTTGTTGACACTGTGCTAAGAATCAGACCAGTATTCCTATTTACAAGAATTCTTGTTGACACTGTGCTAAGATTCGGACCAGTATTCCTATTTACAAGAATTCTAGTTGACACTGTGCTAAGATTCGGACCAGTATTCCTATTTACTAGAATTCTAATTGACATTGTGCTACAATAGTAATCAGTATCCCTGTTTACAATACTACTTAACACTGTACAGCCATACTGATCAGTATCCCTGTTTACAATACTACTTTACACTGTACTACCATATTTATCAATATTCTTGTTTCCAATACTACTTGAGACTGTACAACCATGCTCATCAGTATCCCAGTTTACAATACAGTTCACAAGAATTAGTTTGTTTTGTAATAATGCTGTTTATCCCTTTTGCCATATTGCCTCATAGGTACAGAAGGACGAAAGAGGAGTTTTGATGATGACATGGATGGACCTGCACCCAAAAGAAGAATATTGGAAGCAGGTATGCATAGCTGCCAACCCTTATGATTTTGTCGTGAATATCATGACTTTTTCAGTGAATTACAGATTCATGCCACATGCAAAAAAGCCATGAATTCCCCAATTTTAAATTATTTTAAATCTTTAATAAAATGACTGATTTCCCATTAAGTGCTAGTCATGATATCGGTAGTTGATAAAATGACGGTCCGGAATTGCTGGACGCGATATTAGTAGAACTATCACAAATTGCCCAGTAGCAAGCATTTTTAAATTAGCCTTTTTTAATTTATATGCATAAGAGTAGTTTTACAAATGATTTTGTGAGAAACTGGGGCTTAACCAGAATTTCGCTCCATACATGTGCCGCCAATACTGATTTGTTTTACCATTTGGCATTGTTGTTGAAAATGTCTTCACCACCAAGTAAAGAGAAATGTATTGCACAAAAATTGAAGTTTAGTTTGCAATATACCAAAAATTGGTCATGCATTCAGCCATCAAAAACTGATATACATCATGCTTTTTGCACAGAGTGTGCCGCAAATTTTAGCATTGGTCATGGTGGCAGAGATGTGAGAAAGCACATTGGTAGCAAAAAGCACATAGAGGTTGGGAAAATTCGGAACTTAGCAGATTTCAGCTCTGGAATATTTTAAGCCATTGACGTAAGACATGCAAGCTACCAATGCTTAAACATTGTAAGTTTTTTTGTTGTACACAATCTACCTTTATTAGCTCAATCCCATGCTATATATTTGTTCAGACAAATATTCCTGGACATGATCACTACCTGTTTATACTACTTTGACACTGTACTACCATATTTATTAATATCCCTATTTGCAATACTGCTTGCCACTGTTACTACCATACTGATCAGTATTCCTGTATACTGTTCTAGTTCATTCTGTTCTATCATACCAATCAGTATCCGATTTTACTATTCTTGTTGATACTGTACTACCATACTGCTCAGTATCCTAGTTTACTATTTATACTACCATACTGAACAGTATCCGAGTTTACTATTTATAGTTGAGACTGTATTTTCATACTGATCAGTATCCCTGTTTATTATTCTAGTTGAAACTGTGCTACCATTCTGATCAGTATCACATTTTACTATTCTAGCTGAAACTGTGCTGCCATGTTGATCAGTATCCCATTTTACTATTTTAGCTGAAACTGTGCTGCCATGTTGATCAGTATCCCATTTTACTATTTTAGCTGAAACTGTGCTGCCATGTTGATCAGTATCCCATTTTACTATTTTAGCTGAAACTGTGCTGCCATGTTGATCAGTATCCCATTTTACTATTTTAGCTGAAACTGTGCTGCCATGTTGATCAGTATCCCATTTTACTATTTTAGCTGAAACTGTGCTGCCATGTTGATCAGTATCCCATTTTACTATTTTAGCTGAAACTGTGCTGCCATGTTGATCAGTCTGTTTACTCTTCTAGCTGACACTATATTACCATATTGATTAGTATCCCACTTTACTATTCTAGTTGATGCTATTGCCATCAGTATCCATTTACTATTCTAGATGGCACTTTGTTACTATATTTATCAGTAGCCCTGTTTACCATTCTTGTTGACACAGTTCTACAATACTGATCAGTATCCCTGTTGGCTATTCTAGTTGACACTATTTGTTTTGCAAGGTCTTGGATATGTCTAATAATGACTGAGATCCAGTTATACTAGTTATATAAGTTTGGTTGTGATTGATCTTAGAAAACCATATTTGTGATCCCAATTTGATATATGTTTTAATATCTATCATTTGGATTGTTTCTAAACACTAATAAATTTTGTTTATCAACAAGAATTTAATGGTCCATTGGGTCACAGCTTTCATGAAATCTTCAGGTTGGTGATTGTCAGCTTACATTAAATATAAGTGTTCTGTAATTAATATACCATCAGTCTTTAAGAATTTAGGACTCATCTCCACAACCTTAACTTCATTTATCATGTCTGGATTATTAAACTTTCAAAAATAAAAGTCTAGTTACCTTTGTTCCATTAAACTCAGAGATGAACTAAATTTAGACCTGTGTTTTGTGAATATTTTTCGGGAGTAGGGGTTGTGTTACATGTTGTTTTTGAAAATGTTGCCCTTAGTGCTGTGTATATAATAGTCACTGTCTTGCCCTTAATAGTGTGTATATAATAGTCACTATCTTGCCCTTAGTATTGTATATAATAGTCACTATCTTGCCCTTAGTATTGTATATTATAGTCACTGTCTTGCCCTTAGTATTGTATATAATAGTCTTTATCAGCGGATGACTCAGTCATGTTAGCAGAAAGTGATTACAAATATATGCAGTGAATACGTTATATTCTCATCCATGTGGAGAAAAGTTTTAATTTCTATTACACGTTTTAAACATTTTCCTCCCTGCTGAAGGATCCTTCTTGTCACTACTTATCTAATTACAATTCTGGTAGCCTTATGATACATTTCTGGTAGCCTTATAGTACATTTCTGGTAGCCTTATGGTACAATACTGGTAGCCTTATGGTACAATACTGGTAGCCTTATGGTACAATACTGGTAGCCTTATGATACAATGCTGGTAGCCTTATGGTACATTTCTGGTAGCCTTATGGTACAATACTGGTAGCCTTTTGGTACAATACTGGTAGCCTTTTGGCACAATACTGGTAGCCTTATGGTACAATACTGGTAACCTTATGGTACAATTCTAGTAGCCTTATGGTACAATACTGGTAGCCTTATGGTACAATACTGGTAGCCTTTTGGTACAATACTGGTAGCCTTTTGGCACAATACTGGTAGCCTTATGGTACAATACTGGTAACCTTATGGTACAATTCTAGTAGCCTTATGGTACAATACTGGTAGCCTTATGGTACAATACTGGTAGCCTTATGGTACAATTCTGGTAGCCATGTCTTCTAATGTCTCAACACTTTACAATTGTCTTTTTCCATTGCCATATCAGATAGCCCACCCATTAACCATCAGTAATTAGATCATTAGAAACAAGAGATATATAATGCCACAGATTTGAATTCTCTTTTTCTCCAGAAATGCTTCATCGGAGTGTTCTGAATCGATGTCTGCCAAAACTGGTGAGGGACCTTGATTTTAAGACAGTCTCCATTTACATTCAGCAGAAAGAACTTTTGGATGATGTGACAATGCGTGACATCTCAGTAAGAATTAATGATACCTTAGTATTGAATGAAAATACAGAGACAAATATTTTATATGATTTTGTGATGGATTTGAGAGTGATATGCAATCTTTCATATGTACTTTTGTAACTCACCTGGCTATAAAGTTGTGCCAGCTTATGATGTTGGGATTGCAGAACTTTTCACCTGCATTAATGAAAGTATGATTTTGGTACCAATCTAAAGTTAGCATCTTTTGTTTGAACTTTAAAAGTTCTGTTAATATTGATGCATCTGAAAATTTTAAACTTAAAATGAAATGTATTTTAATCTATGAAGTGATCCCTTTAAATTTGTAGTCTCTGATTTTAGATGTTTGTTTTGTATTCTTGAAATGTAGATGAACTTCATTATTTCATATCAAAATATATGGCATCTTTAGGAAAAAGCTGAAGTTGAATTGATGTATTAATCATTATATGGTGAATAAGATTGATTTAGTAATAAGGCTGACATGAAGAAAATTAGATGTATCAAACATTACACAGTGCAAAAGCTGATTTAGTGATAATAAGAACAAGAAGAGAATCAGATGTACCACATACAGATTACTCCCTGCATTGAAGGTTGATTTAGTGATAATTCTAATAAGAGAATTGGATGTACCACACATTACACAATGCATAAGGTTGATTTGGTGATAATTCTAATAAGAGAATTGGATGTACCGCACATTACACAATGCATAAGGTTGATTTAGGGATAATTCTAATAAGAGAATTGGATGTACCACACATTACACAATGCCTAAGGTTGATTTGGTGATAATTCTAATAAGAGAATTGGATGTACCACACATTACATAATGCCTAAGGTTGATTTAGTGATAATTCTAATAAGAGAATTGGATGTACCACACATTACACAATGCTTAAGGTTGATTTAGTGATAATTCTAATAAGAGAATTGGATGTACCACACATTACACAATGCATAAGGTTGATTTAGTGATAATTCTAATAAGAGAATTGGATGTACCACACATTACACAATGCATAAGGTTGATTTGGTGACTTTATTTGGACTTTGTTATATACCTTTGGAAAGACTTAGCTGGGCTGATGCTGCCCTTAGCTTATAATGTTGGGCTGAAAGACTTTTCCCTTCCTATGGTTAAACAGACTAGTTAATATTAGTGTTTGTTGATTGGTTTGTTGCTTTTGTTATTCCTTTTCAGAGAAAAACTGTAAACATGGTGTCTATTTTTGTTTCTCCTTGTGTCCATCCATCTTTCTTTTATTTCAACTCTTTAACTTCAAGACCATTTGTGGTTAAGGACTGAAATTTAGCACATTTAAACACCATTATTACAAGGTATGTTGCATATGACATTAGGTGTCCTATCGTTAAGGTCAATGTATGACTTGTGTTTTAAGTTTTGTCACCATTTATTTAAGGTTCAAGATATTCAAGGTCAAGTGATGAAACTTGGCAAAGAAAAGGTCACAGTTGAGCTATTTTTCATTCTCATTACACATTCACTATTGCTTCATATTTTGAATGCCATTTGAGATTAAGGGATGAAATTTGTATACTTATAGTTTTCATCACTAGAATGTGTGTCAGATCCCATGTCTTAGATGCTGTCATCAAAGTTAGTGTAATGGGTCAACATTTTATGTTTATAACACACTTCCTTTGCACTCTAAACACATTCAACAGTAAGGGATGAAACTTGGTACATGTATCCTTGTACATCATCACTACAAGGGGTCTTGCATGCAACAATAGGGTTCTTATCTCCAAGGTCAAGGCTGGGTATCTTAATTTTTTAAAAACTTTTCCTTCAGCTTTATAACTTTTTACCATTTTAGATTAGGATATCTATCTTTGTGAATTTGTAGATAAAAGATTTGTTTGATTTCTTGGATTCCATGTTTGGAAAACTTCTGGATGACCTGCTATATGCCTGTGACCTCATTGTCAGTTTCTTATTAGCTTTTGCTGCAACAGTAGACTTCATAACCAGGGCACTTTATGTCCCAGTTTCATTTGTGTGTAGTATTCTGTCCGAAGTGAACCAGTGCAATACTAAATACATGCATGCCATCAATATAGGCCAGCTAGTTTTTACAGCCTCACTGAAGCTACTCCAAACATTTTTAGTGACCTGTACAGAAAAATGTGACCTCAAATCATGGCTTTATTGGTAAAAACGATGATAAAGTGTTGAAGCTTGTCATCAAACATTTGCAATGACCTCTATAGAAAAATATGACCTCAAATCATGGCAGCCTTCATGACATCTGTGATAAGGTTTTGAAGCGTTAAACATTATCTAAAACTTGCATTTTATGAATTTGGTTATATACTGAGTAACAGAATAAAGTGAAAACCAGCAAGTTAGTCAAAGTCAACAAACAATTTATTTCATGGAATACAAAGAGTTAACATAAATGAAAATAACTGTAGTTTGAATTAAATCCAAAATAGTTTTGAAAGTTCTATTACAGGTCCAAAAGTATAGTGTTCTCAATGAATTCACATGTGTTCAGATAAATTCCAATATATGGATGTATTGATTACAGTAGCTTTAAGTGCTCTAATGTGCTAAGTCTTGATGATGTAATCCAAAATATCCATGAATAAATTTACAATAATTCTCTCATGATTGAGTCCAAAAATCAGTGAGCACTTTGCAATTCCAATGAAGAATTTAAAGAAATAAATCTTCTCCTATCATAACTGAAAAGAACTAAATGAAGGATTCCACTAGATAAATGTTAAAATTTGAAATGGATACTTCTGATGTAAACAACTTATATACATCAATACTTGACATATGCTGCAATAACCATTTCCTGAAAATACTCTGTCATCTTAATGGATAATTACTCTGAGATGAAACAAGTCCAGGCCTTTTTAAAGTTTAGTGGATCAGCTTGACGAACATCAGGAAGACCATGAATTTTAATGGGGAAAAATCAGTTTCCTGAAATCAAATTTAAGTAAACAGAGATTAAAGGTTGCTATGCAATATGTTGTTTACAAAATGATCGTTAAAATATAGAATCATGGTTAAAAAATTAAAGACACACTATAGATATGCATAACATCTGGTCATAAAAAAGACAGCAAGTTATGCAGCAATGCTTTCTTTAACATCTTAGTACAAGATACATAAATTATGATGCTATAAAAATTAAAATTACATAAGTAGATGTCTTATGAATGACAAAAAATGTAAAGCAATGTAATATTTTTATGCACAAGAAAGTGCATCTGCAATCAGAATATTTTTTTTCTTGATGTGTCTAATGTACATATTATATTCCAGTATCATCACTCTCCATCTCACCAATATCTGATTTTGCTTTTCATTTTGTTCACTGAATTCAATATTATGATAAGGAACTGAAGTAATATACACATCCAGCATGTTGCAAGGAAAATATCAAAGTCCAATATTCCTTTTCTGTTGTGGATTAAATTCTCAGGTACTTTTGTACTTGTTTTGAAAATTTGAAAATGAGCACACTGGATGATCCGCACCATTTATTTCTTCTTGAATCAATACAACACCAACCCTACATCAGTTGCATCAACAGATATTTTGAATAATTGAAATCTGGGGCTGAAAGAACTGAAGCACCATTAAGTACGACCTTTTATTTATCAAAAGCCTGATTAAATTTGTCAGACCAATGAAACTTTGATTTCTTAATCAACTTTTTGGTCAGGTGTTCATCAGTTATGGAAATATTTGAGCAAAACTTCTGAAAATTTCCAGTTATACCAAATATTGCATCAGATGCCTCTAACTGATATGGACACTTGGAATTCAGCCTTTAACTTATATAGATTTAAGCTGATTGTGTCCCGCAATATGTCCTAAAATATAACACAAGCATGGTAAATGTCACTTTTGCCAAAATTAGTTGTCATCACTGAGTAGACCAAAGAATTTCTGCATGGTTCAAAGTGATATTTCCAGGTGCCATTGTAGATCATGATATCATCGATGTATGCATCAGTTATCTAATTGTCTTGTTCTTTAAACACTGGAATGTTGTAGGAGAACCTTTCATACCAAACTGCTTCATTTTATATTGATAAAGTCCATATGGAGTTGCAAATGCCAACAATTTATTTTGCTCTTTTCATGAGTAAAATTTGTCAGAATCCTTTCAAAAGGTCAGACTTTTGTGACATATTTTGTGTTTCTAATTTGGACATTGCAGTCTCCATGTCTTAGAATTGGAATTGATTGTCCTTTGGTGATACTGTTCAGTTTTGTATAGTCAGTACACACATGGAAATTATTGTCTGGTTTCAACCAAAAAAACTACTTGGTGAACTTTTACTCAGTTTGATGAGATCATTCTCCAGCAAATACTGAGGTTTTTTTTTTTTCTTCAAATATTGCTGCTTGAGAGAATTTGTTCTGCAAGGGTACTGTTTCACTGGTGTAGAATCTACAATTTCAGCATCATGGTAGATTTTATTTGTTTGTTTTGGAACATCTGGAAACAAGTGCTCATACTCACATATCAGACATTTTAAGTGCCACTTCTCTTTCATCAGATTCTGTTGAAAGAAACAATGATGCATGCCAAATGATGACTGGCATTAGCTGGGATGTATTTTTAAAGCTATTTACCTTTTTAAGTACTTGCATTACCAGCCAGTAAAGGGTCCAACAAAGCCCGTCTGCCACTAAAGGAGCAATTGTTTTTAACACTTGTTAAACTACGATCACATCAGTCCAAATGCATTCCTTCATTGTGTGGGACATGTACAACTAAACTAATTGAATGATTAGTAGAGATATCTATGTCAGTACACTCCTTAAACATATTAAACATATTTACATTGCAAAGCTGTTCTGAGTCTTCCTTTAGGTAGCGTTACTGATATAATTTAAGTATTTTCTTTTCATTTCTATGGACCATAATACTTATCTTGAAGAGGATTTAGTGGCCTGGGCAAGAGAACTAGAATTACCAGGCAGAAAACTTTTTTTTCAAATTTTGGACATTCCATAATTTCAGTTTTGACTGCTATAGTAACGAATAGTTTTTCCTACTTCACAATTTATTTTTGAAAGAAAGATCTCTTTTAACAACTTTAATGGTCTACAGATAGTATGTCCAATACCTAATTTAGAAAGGACAAAAGCAAACAATTACTGAACTGATTTCCTTAAGTAAACCATGCTAAATGTCAATGAACACCAATACATACAGAACACTCCAGTGGCTAAAGTGGTTAGAGTGTCCACCTTGGTTGCAGGAGGTCACAGGTAAAAAGCCTTCTGGCTCACACCAAAGACTTATAAAATGGTACTAGCAGTTGCCTCGCTAGGTGCCCAGCATTAAGAGGTTAGTATTAGGACTTGTTGGCCTGGTGACTTGATAATGTGACTGGGTCAGACATGATGCTACATGTCTGCAGCAATATGCCCCAATTCTAGACATCACTATAAACTGCCACACTGCAGACATATTGTTAAAGCTAAATCTAAATCACAGACACTCTCTTGGTCAACAGACATACAGACATGTTACATGTTTGTCCTATTTCTCTTGTGACTGGCATATGCTATATACTAATGATCATGTATGGCCAAACATCAATATTTAGGAATCAATCAATAACAGCCCGCTTTGCTGTACATCCATGCATCCTTGGTGTTTGCATGGCAGTGACCAGTCTAACTTGCATTCTACATCGAGACTCATTCGACAAGATACCACAAGTAGTTCCTCAAGAGATATCAATTCAGAACTTCTCTACACTCAGCGCCAAGAAGAGACTCTTTACTCAATGACTGTCTTGAAGTCATGGTTTTTAATTCAGCGCCTTCTGTGAGTTTAGTGAGCGACATATTTCATCACTCTTCTCCAGCTAAGTTTAAAGCATTACAGAGGACCTT
Source organism: Potamilus streckersoni (assembly GCA_016746295.1). NCBI lineage: Eukaryota > Metazoa > Mollusca > Bivalvia > Unionida > Unionidae > Potamilus > Potamilus streckersoni. Next base: position 32,565 of record JAEAOA010001023.1, read on the forward strand.
AGTCTCACCACACACAGCAAAGATGCTGCTGCTTGTTCTTTGATACTATTATCTATTCAACAATATATGATGGCATGGAAGGATTCAGCCTTTTGAGTTGCCAATTGAGGATGTTTTCTATCCCCAGAGTTTTGTCTGCTTGATCCCACTCCATCAACAACCTGGGCCAGAGCTCAGATATCTGTTGATCTTATGATGGAATGGAAGAGTTCAACTTCAGTTACTTATGCAAATTTGGAATGTTACAGACATTCTGACCTGCCTTCATCATCAGATCATAAGCGGTTCTGTGTTTACAGTGATATTGCTGTTTTGGGGATGACACAGCCACACTCCATACCTATGGACCAGATGGCATTTGATGACACTTTGCAGTCAGTGAGCAATATCATTCATGCGACTTTGTTGTTGGACTTTCTTTCTCTCTGGTTATTTTTAAAGTCCAAATGCATCAGGGCATGCATGGGAGTCAGTCTCAAGAGTGTCCCAAGTACTGAACAGAGCCACTCATCACTCTTTGGCCAATGTGGTAACCACAGTTACAAAAACAATTAGCAGAACACAACTCAGTGCTCGCTGCCTGCTCTTTCCTGAATGACCACTATAAGGCCAAGCTAAGAGCATCTGTTTAATGTCCAGATGGATGATGTCCAAACAAACCATCAAGGAGACATAAGTTCCTCCCTCCCACAACCACCACGTCAATACTGGGATAGTATGGGAAATCAACAAAAGGGCATTCCATAGGACACTTTGATAACCGTCCTATCATTCATGCCAGACTTTCCTTGGGCCCAAAGGCAAATGTCACACTATATTTGGTAATTGGCCTAGGCGTCCAAGCATTCATCCACACCCCTCAGTTTCCACTGGAAACACCATGGTACATTTTGAACACCAGCCATGAGAGAGACTTTGACATCAGCATGGACTTAAAAATTGCGCATACCTTCATGTCTATATTTGCAAGGCCTCCATGATGTTCCTGTGACCTACAACATCATATACCAGTTTAGGGCTCAACATTGGCAACTGTGTCTTCAATTGTCTGATGAACTGAGTAATGGCACATGTCCAGACCATTTTGATGTTGGCAACATCCAGTTACCTGGACGACATCCTGCAGCAACATCAGTGAGTTAGATCCAACAAGAGATGATCACACTTGTTACCAATCTTTACTTCTTATCAAGATGGAAAAAGATAACCTATTACCACCTCAACAATTTGTTCACCTAGGTATGGAGTTCAATACACAGACAAATATTTTGACTCCCTCAGGATCTGGTATTGCAATATGACCCATGTTACTACCTTACTTTCAAAGGAAGTTCTATCTGCATGGAAATTTCCTAGGCATGCTCTATGCAGCAGCAGACCTCATGGCCCAAAGCAACATTCTAATATTGCAACTTTTTCTTCTGCATGAATAGAGTCCTAATACTGGACCATCATCTCACCATCTATATCGAACTGAGGCACCATCTGCTTTGGTGCAACCTAATGTAGCTCACAATGGGTATACATCTACGAGTACAACTGTAGGAGATTAAAGTCTATACCAATACAAGTATGGAAGGCAGGAGAGCTCGCCTACTATCTTTATGTTGGGAATACCATCGATGCATGCTCTCTGAATGAACAACATCTTCGGATCAATAATTCTAGAGAAGATGGCCATTGTGAAAGCCTTTCATTGGTGGCAGGAATATTTGCATAAAAAGGGAGTTCTCATTTTGCCCGACAACTCTACAATTGTGACTTCTCTCTAAAGACAGGGAATAACTAAGTCCCCAGACCTTTACATCATGGTGTAAGACTTTCTAAAGTGGTGTTGTCAACAACATGTCCACATATATTTTCACCATATCCTGGAATGCCTCAACGTACTGGCCAGCAATTTATCACGGAACAAGTGACTAATACAGATGGAATGGTCTCTCCATCCCTCGGTTCTCTGATATGTATCTGATGGGAATGACCATTAGTGGACCTGTTGGCAATAAAGTGGAATGCCAAACTCCCAATCTTTGCCTCTCCAGTCCCAGACTCAAAAGCTTGGCAGTCAATGCCCTATCAATGGACTGGAGAAAACTTTGCGCATACACCTACATTCCAACAGCTCTGATTCTAAAAGTGATACAGAAAGCTGGGAAATCAGCTTGTTGCATCATCCTTATTGCAGCACTCTTATGGGATAAGTCGTGGATCGACGACTTCATCAATTTGGCATTGGAATCCCCTCAGAAAATTCAGCTTTTCCCTCATCAACTCAAACAACCACAATGGCAGCTATTTCATTCCTGCTCAGAGCTCTTCAACCTGCTCTCAGGCTCAAAAATGTAATCATTCTTCTCAGCATCACAACTTGTTCACCTTTTAAACCACTACTTTTTCAGACATTATATGGTAAACATTATTTGACTGTAGAAGTTAATTCATTTTTTGCAGGAGAAAACGTGAACAATTCTTTTCTGAATTTGTTGTGAAATACTACTAGTCCTAATTTTACCAACATAGTTTAAAGTTATAGTCAAGACAGGACATTTGACAGATGTCAGCTTTGTTGATAAAAACCTGGACCTGATTTTGCTTTGTTTGAATATTGAAGCAATATTCCTCTTTAAAATTACTAAATTAAAAACATTTAACAATAATTGCAATGTTTTCTTTTTGTAGGAGGGGAACAGAACATCAGACAATATAAAGCGGCTCATACAATGGATTCAGCAAAGAGGATATGATGCTTATAAAACTTTTAAGGAATGCTTGGTCCTGTCCAAACAAGAAAATTTAAAAGACATGCTGGAAGAAGAGGAGAAAAGAGTTGAAATAGTTAACAACATAAGTTGGTTTTAGCTCACTTGGTTTTCAAGCCATTTGAGTTTATCTTGTGATCCTAAACTGCCAGTAGTAAAAGTCATCTAAGATATTAATTGGGGACATCTGCCAGTTGTAAAAGTCATCTAAGATATTAATTGGGGACATCTGCCAGTTGTAAACGTCATCTAAGATATTAATTGGGGACATCTGCCAGTTGTAAAAGTCATCTAAGATATTAATTGGGGACATCTGCCAGTTGTAAAAGTCATCTAAGATATTAAATGGGGACATTGGTGTTTTACAGACACATATTCCAATTCATATCCATTAAGTTATGTCTTGAATATTTACACATGGATGAACTGTACATTAATATGTATATACCAGTTTTATTTCATTACTGTCAAGATATAGCTGATAGTACATATTTTGTTTTCAGATCTTCAAAATATATGGAATTCATCATCTCTGCTCTATGGGTGCTGAATTTGTTGCTCATTTTTCATTTGTAGTAGTCTTCTAATTGATTTGTAAAATTTTTAAACAAAGTAACAACTGGCATGAAATCTCATCTTGAATATGGTGGTGTAAGTGGGGAAAAAATATAATTTTTTTTATAAAACTGTCTTATAGGCATTTAATGAATGAAATGATAATTTCCTGAAATTGTTTTTTATCTTCAGAATTTCCTACAAGAAGAAAAAGACCAGAGAGTGATGGCCTGCGACAGCTTAGAAGTAAGTCTGAACAAAAACATACATAATTATCTTATTAAGCTTACTGGTATTTGGCAGCACTGCCACCAAAGGCAAATGAGTTGATGTAAAACCTCTTTTGTGTCACCAATGGCCCCATTAATGAGTAGTTTTAAAAACTATTTGGATAATCTGCTGAACATAGCACATTATCATTAGTAGTAATAACAATTGGGTCTTTGTCCGCTGTCCACCTTTAATATCCTGTTCAATTTTCATCTCATTATTGCAGTGTTAAATCAGACATTTTCAAATTTACTTTCATCAAACCTGCAGTGTGGACACATCATAACCTTTAAGAAGTATGATACCCAGTCTCCATTATCCAGATCTCTGTGTTAAAGTTCAATTCAGAAGAGATTGTTTGATGATCCAGTCCATGGCAAATGTTGTCCATCATTTGTTATCACTACTTCTGATCTATTTTGAGGAAAGTCATGAACATTGGCACATAGTTAGATCCTGAGGTTTAGTTGGTCCTAAACAAAAATTGTGTGCCTCAGATATCCAACATGGCCACCAAAGTGTTCATCTTGAAAAATATTTTATTTCTAATTCTCTTGAAGAAATTGTCACATCACTGTTGGGTTTCCTCTTTTTACATTTTTTAAACCCAGTTGGTTTAAATGATGATTGTCTGACGTCCACTGTGCTGTCTACATTAGCCATCTTGAAAATCTTAGTATTACTGTTCCTAAAGGATGACATGTTAACAGAGGATTTCTACTATAGCACATCATCACAGATATTTGGTCTAATTGAGACTAGTGTTAACATCCCATGACGATGATTGCCATTTTAAAAATCATGCCATAATTACACCTCTTCAATGGATTGATGTAATGTCACCGCAACTTATTTACTAAAGCAACCTTATAATAGTTGGTTTGTCCGTCAAGTCGATGAGGACCATTTTCCTCTTGTAGCAGAAACGAATGGTCTGTGGGTGCATAGGCAGTTGATCAGACTGATGTGTACCCTGAGTGTTCTGTGGCATCATGGACAGGGGATGGTAGCAGTCCTGATCTTGGAGTTACTGGCTTGGGTTTTCCTGGCCTGCATCCATTGTTTGGTTGTGGCTGACCTTTTTGCCTTGAAAACTACAGCACATTTATTGATAGAGGAGTGCCACATGTCCCTGTCCTTGGCACCCTATAGCAACCTTTTAATACAGTACATATCACATAATATTTTGTTACTCATTTACCATAGTGAAGATGGAGAAAGCATGAAGAGAATTGAAAAAAGTACCCCCTTCCATTTCTCAACAAGTTTTGCTGCATTTTTTTTTTGCAGCTTTCAGTTTCAGTCACTTGAAACACTGTTATCATTTTCCCCAGTGGTGATGTCACCCATGTTAAATTCCCCTTATATCACCAAGTGTCATTTGTACCTTCGACCACTGGAAATCCCATTGTCCCTAAGCCTAAGGTGTCACATATAACTACTATTGTTGCTGGTCATATCAAAATGGTGTTTCTCCAAAAGACTTTGTATGTTATCAAGTTGGTCTTAAATGAAATGAGAACAAACTATTCATCCATTATGAGTTTATTGTGAAAAGACTTTTTACGATGTTTTCTTCATCCTGAATGAAAAATAGTATTGATGTAATACCTGATATAGTTGAGGAGGTGGCCATCTTGAAAATCTTGTTGCTGCTACTCCTGAGTTTTGCATGGTCATATTGAAATGCGGGGTTTCACGAAAAGACTTATAATAGAGACTACATTTCCATAAATGAAAATTATTATGGTGTGACAGCCTGTATGATGAACAACTCAATTTGAAATCCTGGTATCAATGAAGAATATCAAAGATGGCTTTCAGAACTAAACTAAGCTGTTAAAAAGAAGAAATTCAGTTTCTGGAGATTTGTTTATCCATTAGAGCATCATTCCATTCCTATGGAATGCTTTTAAGAAATAAAACTAAGCTATTGTACACAAACTCCAATGATACTCTGATTGCCTTTAAGAATTAAAACTAAGGTATTGTACACCCACCCCAATGATACTTGGATAGCCTTTAAGAAATAAAACTAAGCTATTGTACACACACTCCAATGATACTTGGACTGTCTTTATGAAATAAAACTAAGGTATTGTACACCCACCCCAATGATACTTGGACTGCCTTTATGAAATAAAACTAAGCTATTGTACACACACTCCAATGATACTTGGATTGCCTTTATGAAATAAAACTAAGCTATTGTATATACATCACTATGATACTTGGATTGCCTTTATGAAATAAAACTAAGCTATTGTACACACACCCCTATGATACTTGGATTGCCTTTATGAAATAAAACTAAGCTATTGTATATACATCCCTATGATACTTGGATTGCCTTTATGAAATAAAACTAAGCTATTGTACACCCAACTCTATGATACTTGGACTGCCTTTATGAAATAAAACTAAGCTATTGTACATAACCCCTATGATACTTGGACTGCCTTTATGAAATAAAACTAAGCTATTGTACATAACCCCTATGATACTTGGACTGCCTTTATGAAATAAAACTAAGCTATTGTACATAGCCCCTATGATACTTGGACTGCCTTTATGAAATAAAACTAAGCTATTGTACACACACTCCAATGATACTCCGATAGCCTTTAAGAAATAAAACTAAGCTATTGTACACACACTCCAATGATACTCCGATAGCCTTTAAGAAATAAAACTAAGCTATTGTACACACACCCTTATGATACTTGGATAGCCTTTAAGAAATAAAACTAAGCTATTGTACATAACCCCTATGATACTTGGACTGCCTTTAAGAAATAAAACTAAGCTATTGTACACACACTCTTATGATACTCGGATTGCCTTTATGAAATAAAACTAAGCTATTGTACATAACCCTTATGATACTCGGATTGCCTTAATGAAATAAAACTAAGCTATTGTACACACACTCTTATGATACTCGGATTGCCTTTATGAAATAAAACTAAGCTATTGTACACACACTCTTATGATACTCGGATTGCCTTTATGAAATAAAACTAAGCTATTGTATATACACCCCTGTATCATTTTCCACAAATGAAAGTAAATTGATACGTTTGCCAATCATTTTTTGTTATCTTCAGTCAGAGATTCAATCCCTGCATACTAATGGTTTGATTTGGCATCTACACATTAAAGAGATGTTCCAGCATCAGATTGTGCTGTTATTATTAGCCTGGAAACCATAATTCCAGTCTGATTTAATTTGTCATATAATATTATATATAATAATCATATAATCAGCTTAAAGGACAGTATTTTTATAAGATTAATATTCATCAAATTTTATAAGTAGGAAAATATTGTCATGATTTTGGTTAATTTTTTTATGATTGAGATTTATGCATATATTTATGATGTGTTCCTGTATTTGACTTTTTCACTGTGCATGGAACTGTATTTGTTGGATTTTGTTCAGTTCTTATGTCATAATTATAAAACCATTAATGCATTTTATTTGATGTGACCTTGAAACTTATTGGCATAGCTTGTAAACTAGTTTTATCTGTATTTTTATATTGTCAAGATGTCAGATGAGTTTGTCTGATTAAGATCTGTGAATATTAATGAAACAATTTTGTAATTTATTTCCCAAATTTGTTACCACAGAAAAAGACAGATTCCAATAAGTGTTTGCTACACCATAAGCATATCCTGTCTTTGTTTTACACAGATTCTATAATATGTGAGATCAGTGCATATTAATAAAAAAGATGCTGTTGTTGTTGTTATGCTTAATGCCATCTTTCAGCACATGATAGGCTATTCATAGCAGCCAGTATTAATGGTTGTGTTAATATTATATACTGGAGATACCTACCTAGCTACCATCCCAACCATTTCACCAACCTACCTACCTATTGTGGCAGGGTATTAAAGACCAAAAATACATTCTTTGCAGGGACATAAAAATAAAGTACTATAATGAGCTGATAAACATCAGTGATCATAGCTGTTTTTCTATTTTTTTTACTTAAGATCACTGTAATTAAAAATATCAACAAGATAGTATCATTGTCTGCCCTGAAGAATTTAGTGGGTAAAAGTCACATTGGAGTGAATGCCTGAGGTACCTAGTTATTGCTGTAATAATTACCTCAATTAGCCACTACACATTAGGCCCTATATGAAAAGCTTTCAGTCCATTTATCTATTTCCTATACTAATCACATGTATATTTATTATATGCTCATTCTTCTTGTCCTGTAAACATTACATTTGTCAGAGTCCTGTAGTATTTTTCTATCCTGCACAGCTGCATACTGCATGACACGTGTCTAAAAACAGTATTATGTATTAGGCATTACTCTGTAAACAAACAAACAATGTATGCTTATTAGAAAACACTTAGACTAGTTTGGTTCCCATGTGGTCAAGTTGAATAAATCACACAACTTTACAGATCAGATCTCTGGCATCTCACCTCTGTCATTGTTGGCTTTAGTCTTGGATTGACTAATGTGAGTACGTGAGACAACATGCATGTAGCTTCCTGTGGGGTAATTATTGTTCCTGGGGTTTTCCCAGGTTGCTCCTCATCAAATATACTGGCTGCAATGTATAGTTGAAAAGTTAAAGCCATAAAAATAACAAAATTAAATCAATAATCTTGTTTTTGATTGAAGCATCAACAATAAAAAGATGGAAATAAACCAAAGCCAGTTAAATGTCAAATATGGGCCACAATTACTCCCCTTTTATGATGAGGGTGAGGCATTCATCAAGAAGTTTCCTCATGTGAAGTTTCTTGATTCCATTTATAACAGAATTATTCAGCAGATAAACAACCAGTGTGGTTATCAGCTACATGTAAAAACTGAACCTAACCCCATAATATATTGAATATAGGGCACAATGACCTTCTTTTGTCATAAGGGTGTGCTAATAACAGAGACATATACAGTCATCTAGTTATTCTGGTATCAATATTGCATGGGGCTAAACCCAAGTCAGTGTTGCATGAATTATGGATCACAGTGACGTACTCTGGAGATAAAGGTGTAGTACACATCATGATGCACCCTGTCATATATTTGCATGATTCCATGAATAATAATAGTATGGTAAGCAAAATATTTGTTGCCAGTCAGTTGATAATCCCTGTTTTTTATTGCCAATGCAAGCACTTATTCCCCACCCCACCCATTAACAATTTATTTTTATAAAATTTCAGCAATTGATTTGTGCATCTAACAGCCAGTTTTTCACAGTACTAAAAGCACTTAGAATATATTATATACTAATCATTTAAAATATAATTATATATATATATATATATATATATATATATATATATATATATATATATATATATATATATATATATATATATATATATACACATATACATATACACACCTACCATAATTTTTGCTCTTGGGAATTATTTCTGGCTTTTAGGAATCATCAGTACACATGTTGACAAGTCATTCACACTATTTTCAGAAGCGTTATTGGATTTTGTAAACTAGAAGCATTGTTGGATTTTGTAAACTAGAAGCGTTATTGGATTTTGTAAACTTTTTAGGGCAGTGTTGGGATGTGGATGTCTATTTTGTGAGCAAATTAGTCACCATTTGACTAGTTTATATTTTGAAGATGGTGTGACATTAAACCAGAATATGATTTGTTTTTGAAGATATTTTGAACACTAATTCAGGTGAGGGGTTCTGGATTAAAGGTACAGATATGTCCTGCTTTTGAGACTTTATATAGTCGACAATAAATATTTTCTTGTTTAGATCAGACTGAGGACGACCTTGATACATTTAGAAAGATGGGTTTTATTCCAACATCACAGACAGAGAAAGCAAAGAAACTGCTACAGGAGAAAAGGTCTGTTGTCATCAAGGGGAATCCTGGTGAAGGAAAAACATCAACAGCCCTTCACCTAATAGACAACAATAACTATACAGATCAGCGTGTGGTGATCATTAGGCCAGAACAGTGGGACAGAGTTGACACAGACTGGGTAAAGATTGTTATTCTGGAGGACATATTTGGACAATATGACTTTGACCCTGGCCTTCTACAGGACTGGACAGAACGTTATCTAAAGAAGATACAGAACCATGTTGATGAAGGAAAATTGCAGGTTATCATTACCATCAGAAATGATATATTCTTAAAGGCTTTTACAAAATTAAAATCATTTGAACTCTTTCGTTGTGATAGGTTCCTGACACTGTGTTCAGACAAACTGCAAAAAGCAGACAAGAACAATATTTTAGACAGAGAACTTAAGAGAAAGAACAAAGCCAAAGACATGACTGTCAATAAAATAGAACAATGCATCATTAATTTTAAAGGATTGATCGGTTTTCCCAAGTGCTGCACTCTATTTGCAGGCAATGAAGACTTATTTGTTCAGGGTCCAGATTTCTTCAAATCTCCAGAGAAATTCTTAGTTGACAATATCAGGAATTTAAAGGCAGACAGTTTATTGGCACTGGCTTTTCTTTTTTATGTTGTTGAAATAGAAGAAGAATACTTATCACCTTCACAATTTAAAGAATATAAGAATTATTTACAAGTATTGCAAGAAATAGCTAAGTGTCTAAGAATTTCAATTGATGATTCAACCATTATAGCATTAAGACAGTCATATGAACATTATTCAGGACTGTATGTCAAAAAGGTGTCTTCATGTCAGGATGGAGAGAATTTGCCATATGTATCACATTCAGTAATGAATGTTAATAAATCCTGTATCCAGTTCTCACATGCTACAGTACATGAAGCTGTAGGACAAGTCCTTGGGGATATGTGTCCAGAGATGGTTGTTAAATATGGTGACTCTGGATATTTATATAGGCGGACCTACGCAGCAGAAGCCAAGGATAATGTTTCTCAGAATGTATTTATACCTGTGTCAGTTTATGGAGTTTTGGTGGAGCGGATGGTTCATGATGTTGTAGAGAAAAGAATTATAAATAGTGTTGTGAAACATTCAGCTCTCAGACAGAACCAGTTTGTGAAGAAACTAAAAGATGAATTGCCCAAAGTTAATAGGATCAGGGATGTTTTAATGGCTGATCCATATTCTAAACAAAGGAATTTTGGGGATGTATCAGAAGGAGATTGTAGCACATTTTTGCAGTGTGTATTACAAAGTGATGAAGATGCAGTCAAATTAGTGTACAGTCATTTAATGGAATTCTTGGCATGTACACATAATAATAAGGGCCATAACTGTTGGCAGTGTGAAGAGAAGCAGACTCTACTGGAATTAGCTCTCTACTACCACCATTTTGAGACTGCAGACCAGCTAATCACTATGAATGCCTGTTATACACATGTAAGCCTCTGTAATGCTGCCAGACATGGTGAACTTAGCAGAGTTCAGACTATCCTTGAGGACTTAAAGAGGAGACAAAATTTCAATCCAGATTGTACTGAGGCAGAACAGACATTATATAGAGCCTATATATCAGGAAACCAGGATATAATAGAGATTTTATTACAAGAAGGGATCACGCTTCATTATAGTCATGTAGTTGATGTTGTACTACATGGAGATATAAATGTGTTAATGAAGGTGGTGGAACATCTGAAACTAAATAAAAACTGGGAACCACATTTAGAACAAGATCTGAAAAGGGGACAGTTCTTCCCTCCTGATATGTATTCATGTTTCATCAGGGCCTTTGATTATTATTTGAATAAAATGCCATATTCTACAGCTCTATACATAACATACTGTAAAGAGAGATTTGATATGACAGATTATCTTCTGAAAAATGATGCAAAAGTAACACTGGACATGCTTCTTCCTGTTTCAACATATGGTTCGCAACAGGCATTTGTCAGAGTGATACAGAATTTGAAAGACACTGGTACCTGGGATCCTCATTGCAATGGTGTAACTGCTGCATTAGAAACTGCATATGCAAAAAATTTGCATGATGTGTGTGATCTGCTGTTTCATGAGGGAGTCTCGCTTAAAATGAAGAATCTTTCTGGTGTTATAAACGCACATGAAGTATCACTGGAATCTGTTGAAAAAGTAATACAGAATTTGAAAAATACTAACAGTTGGGATTCAAAGTGTAATGATGCATCTAAAGCATTACAAACAGCCTATATGGGAAACAAAAATGATGTGTGTGATTTGCTGATTCAAGAAGGAGTCTTGCTGACAATGAAGAATGCTACTAGTATTATAAGTGTATTTGTCCCCTTGGAATCTGTTAAGAAAGCAATACAGCATTTGAAAGATACTGACAGTTGGGATCCCACATGTGATGAAGTGCTAAAAGCATTCATAAATGCTTATAAGAAAGGAGGGTATGAAGTATGCTGTTTACTCATTGAGGAGGGGGTCTCATGTGCTATTCAGTATCTTCCTGTTGTGACTTTGATATCATTAGATTTAGTTAAAACAAAAGTAAAACAATTAAAAGATGCTGACAGTTGGGATGCAAAGTGTCATGATGCTTCCAAAGCATTAGAAATGGCTTATAGCAGAAATAAGCATGATGTGTGTCGATGGCTGATTCAGGAGGGAGTCTCACTGACAATGAGGAATCTTGCACATGTTATGAGTACAGATCAAATACCACTGGAATCTATTAAAAACATTGTACAACATTTGAAAGACATTGACTGTTGGGATTCCAAGAATGTTTATGCATATGAAGCATTAGAAAAAGCTTATGTACTAGGCCGATAAGATGTGTGTGATCTATTGATTCAAGTAGGAGTCACACTGACAATGAAATCCTTCCTGAAAGTTAAAAAAATGAGTTTGTATGAATCATTAGAACCAGTTAAGAAAATAATACAAGATTTGAAGGACATTAATAGTTGGGATCCCAGGTGTGATGATGCATGTGAAGCAATAGAAGTGGCTTGGGGAGAAAATAATTTTGATGTATTTAATTTGCTGTTTCAGAAGGGTGTCTCATTACAAATGAAGCATCTTCCTTATATGGTACAAAAATCACATGATTTAGTGAGAACAGCAGTGAAACATTTGAAGGACAACAACAGTTGGGATGCAAAGTGTGATGATGCATGTAAAGCTTTAGCAAAGGCTTATGGGAAGGGTCACTATGATGTGTGTCAACTGCTGATTCAGGAAGGAGTCTCACTGACAATGAAGAATCTTCCTGGTGTTATTAATACATACAGAGATGATTTAAATGATTTTCGTACAGTTAGAGTATCATTGGAATCTGTTAAGAAAGCAATACAGCATTTGAAAGACACTGACAGTTGGGATGCAAAGTGTGATGGTGCATCTAAAGCATTAGAAAAAGCTTACAGAGAAGAGCTGTACGATGTGTGTCAATTGTTAATTCACGAGGGAGTCTCGCTGACAATGAAAAATCTTCCTGGTGTTATTAGTACAATCGGAGATGATTTAAATCTTCATTGGAATTTTAGAAGATCATTAAAATCTGTTGAAAAAGCAATAATTGTTTTGAAAAATACTGGTAGATGGGACCCTAAATGTGATGATGCATCCAAAGCATTAGAAAAGGCTTATATGAAACGTAAGTATGGTACAAGTGCTCTGCTGATGCAGGAGGGAGTCCCACTAACAATGAAGTGTCTTAGCTATATGCCTTTGAGATCAATAGAAGATGTGAAAACAGCAATGAAGCAGTTGAAAAATAATGACAATTGGGATGCAAATTGTGTTGATGCATCGTTAGCATTAGGAAAGGCTTTTATGAAAGAAAAGTATGATGTGTGTGATCTGCTAATTCAGGAAGGAGTCACATTGACAATGAAGAATCTTTCTGATGTTCTAATATTTAGAGAATCACTGGAATCAGTTGAAAAAACAGTACAGCATTTGAAAGATAATGACAGTTGGGATCCCAAGTGTGATGATGCATCCAAGGCATTAGAAGATTCTTATTGCAGAGGACAGTATGATGTGTGTCATCTACTAATTCAGGAGGGAGTCTCACTGACAATGAGTAATCTTGCTAGTATTTTTAGTACATACAGTCTGGCACTGGAAAAAGCTGAGAAAATAATACAACATTTGAAAGATACTGAAAATTGGGATCCTAAAAGTGACGATGCATTCAAAGCATTAGAAATGGTTTATGCTAAAAGGCTGTATGATGTACATGATTTACTAATTCAGGAGGGAGTCTTGCATCACTAACAGTGAAACACCTGAATAATCTTATTTAAATTGGAAGTCCTTATAGAGTATGAACAGGACTATTGGAATGTGTTGTTAGTATTAGAAGTCCATTTAGAGAATTGGCTGGATCACTGCAATATATTCATATTAGAAGTCCATTTTAGAATGTCAACAGGACTATTGGAATGTGTTGTTAGTATTAGAAGTCCATTTAGAGAATTGGCTGGATCACTGCAATATATTCATATTAGAAGTCCATTTTAGAATGTCAACAGGACTATTGGAATGTGTTGTTAGTATTAGAAATCCATTTAGAGAATAGGCTGAATCACTGCAATGTGTTCCTATTAGAAGTCCAGTTTAGAATGTTAACAGGACTATTGGAATGTGTTGTTAGTATTAGAAGTCCATTTAGAGAATTGACTGGATCACTGCAATATATTCATATTAGAAGTCCATTTTGGAATGTCAACAGGACTATTGGAATGTGTTGTTAGTATTGGAAGTCCATTTAGAGAATTGACTGGATCACTGCAATATATTCATATTAGAAGTCCATTTTAGAATGTCAACAGGACTATTGGAATGTGTTGTTAGTATTAGAAGTCCATTTAGAGTATTGGCTGGATCACTGCAATGTGTTCCTATTAGAAGTCCATTTTAGAATGGTAATAGAACTATTGGAATGTGTTGTTAGTATTAGAAGTCCATTTAGAGAATTGGCTGGATCACTGCAATATATTCATATTAAAAGTCCATTTTAGAATGTTAATAGAACTATTGGAATGTGTTGTTAGGATTAGAAGTCCATTTAGAGAATTGACTGGATCACTGCAATGCGTTCCTATTAGAAGTCCATTTTAGAATGTTAACAGGACTATTGGAATGTGTTGTTAGTATTAGATGTCCATTTAGAGAATTGACTGGATCACTGCAATATATTCATATTAGAAGTCCATTTTGGAATGTCAACAGGACTATTGGAATGTGTTGTTAGTAGTAGAAGTCCATTTAGAGAATTGGCTGGATCACCACAATGTATTCGTATTAGAAATCCATTTTAGAATGTCAACAGGACTATTGGAATGTGTTGTTAGTATTAGAAGTCCATTTAGAGAATTGGCTGGATCACTGAAACGTGTTCCTATTAGAAGTCCATTTTAGAATGTTAAAAGGACTATTGGAATGTATTGTTAGTATTAGAAGTCCATTTAGCATGTTAGCAGGCTACTTTGAGCTCATTATCCAGAAAATGGGAGCCAAGTACATTTGCCAAGGACACACAGAGGTGGCAGACCCTTGGAATTTGTTAATTCAACTTTTACCAAATGAAGTACTGCAACTCCTTGATTGTGGTTGTCCACAATAAGTATAATAAAACTGAAATAATTAAACTGAAATAGAGGAGAATGTGAGTATCAGATCTAACCTTTATAGAAAAGGAAAGGTTCTTTCCTTCTTTAAGGTAGATATAAAGGAAATTTTATCATTAATTATTACATTCTTATCTGCATCTTGTTTTTCATAAAATTAATGTGTACAGCAGATATTACAAGTTGGAATTAATTCATGTGTCATGCCATTATAACATGGAGTAGTGCCCAGTCAATAGAATTAAATGAAAATACAGAGAAAAATATTAAAAGACTCAAACATTAATAGATGACACAGAGACATTGTGCACAGATCTTGTGATTCCTGTCTTTAGTTTCAATACTTGTGAATTTGCATTCACAAACTAGCAGTTCAACATCATGTACCTGAACCAAAGTGGAAAGAAAGAAGCCTGATAGTGTTTGAGTCCAAAGATAAATGGTGATTCATGTACAATAATAGCATTAGTTCAGGGTCAAAAGTTGGGGGTCAAATGGTGAAAGATCAATGTGGCAAGAAACAAACCTGTCACTGTTTGGGTCCAAAGGTCAAGGTCACTGGGAGTGAAAGATAACTGGTTTTCATGTGCAATAATAGCATTAGAATTAAGATGGGGGTCAAAAGGTCAAAGAATATTGTCTGATGTGACTGAAAGAAGAAAAATGGTTTCTGCAAAATTACATTAGGTTTACAAAACAGACCCAGATCAGACTTTCTGGATAGTTTGCAAAGGAAATAAGGAAGAAGTCAATCAATTTTAAGGTCAGACTTTCTTGATGGTTTGTACTTGAGGTAAGGAAGAAATCAATCAGTTTTATTTAAATTTTTGGGGTCAGACTTTCTGGAGAGTTTGCACGTGAGATAAGGAAAAAGTCAATATATTTTAAGGTCAGACTTTCTGGGTACTATGCACTTGAGATAAGGAAAGAGTTAATTAATTTTAGGGTCAGATTTTTTGGATAGTTAGCACATGAGATAAGGAAAATGTCAGTTTTGGGGTCAGAGATTACTATTGGTATGACTGAAAGACACTGTTTAAATAAAAAACAGCTTTAGTTCTGCTTTGCAAACTTGGACAGCACTTCATGGATGACTTGAATTTGGGTAGGGATTAGGGAAGAAGCCAGTCTTCTGGGGTCATAGGCAGAGAGCCATGGGCATGGGGACTGAAACAAGAAAAATGGTTTATGCACTAAAAGTTTTAATTTCTCAAAGATGTACTTTTACAAAAGAATGAAGAAGACTTCCATGGAGTACAAGAAAAAAGCCAATTGATTTTTGGGTCAAAAGGTTAAAGTTTAAGGTCACTGATTTAAGCAAGAATTATACAATTTTGCAGAATAATTTTATTTCTAGAAAAGGTATTTTTGACCAAATTTTGTGAATGACAATAACTTAGGGATACAAGTTCTCTGGTTTTGGGTTCTAAAAGTCAAATGTCAGAATCATGGTATGCCTAACAGAGGTAATGGTTTCTGCATAGTAAGTTTCGTTCAGCAGTACATTGCAGATGTCACGGAGACCCACATGTCAGAAATCTCCAGAGATAACTATACCTGTCTAGTGTCCATTAGATTGGTATTCAGCAATGTGCATGCATATAATGTAATGTTCATGGTACATTTCTGCCTCTTTGTTTCATATATGAAATTATTTCTTCTTAATGTCAGCTTAATGATATATATTTTGGATAGTTAGCTCATGAGATTAGGAAAAAGTCAGTCAATTTTGGGGTCATAGATTAATATTGCTGTGTCTGAAGGACACTGTTTAAATAAATGGCAGCTTTTAGTTTTGCAATGCAAACTTAGACAGCACTTCATGGATGACTTGAATTTGGGAAGAAACCACTCTTTTGGTATCAAAGGCAGAGATATGGTCACAGGGACTGAAACAAGAAAAATGGTTTCTGCACCAAAAAAAATTAAATTCTCAAAAATGTACTTTTAAAAAAAAATGTGGATGACTTCTGTGGTGTTCAAGGAAAGAGCCTGTTGTTTTTGGGGGTCAAAAGATTAAATGTTAAGGTTACTTATTGAAGCAAAAAATATACACTTTACAGAATAACTTTAGCACTTGTAAAGGTATTTTTGACCAAACCTTGTGGATGGCATGAACTTGAGGATACAAGATCTCTGGTTTGGGATCTGAAGGTCAAATGTCACAATCATGGTATGTCTAACAGAGGTAATAGTTTCTGTAAGTTTCCTTCAACACTACATGGCAGAGGTCATGGAGACAGACAGGTCAGAAATCTCCAGAGTGAACTATACCCATCTAGTGTCCATTAGATTGGTATTCAGCAATGTGCATGCATATAATGTAATGTTCATGGTACATTTCTGCCTCTTTGTTTCATATATGAAATTATTTCTTCTTAATGTCAGCTTATCATATAATGTCTGAATGCATTTGTATCTGTCTGATGTTTACTATTTAACATCTATATTTTAATATTTGCAGACATTATGGACAGCAAAAACCTAAACAGCTGTGAATTAATATCCATGTATGACTTGAAGTAACTTTTTAAAATTCAGTTTTCCTTCCTTTTTTTTAAATTTATACATTTATTTTTTAATCCTGTTATAATTAATATCATGTAATTTATCAATTAATATAATAATTGTAATGCTTTTTTCCAAGAAAATGGCTGATTTTAATTTTGAAACCAAAACTTTAAAAGTTACTATTCACATACTGATGGTAAAATTTTGGGATGGAAGTTGGTATAATTTCATCATCAAATAGTACACTGGTCTTAACTTTGGAATCAAGTAGTGATATTTTGCTTGGGAAAGGGTTAATGGTCAGTTAGCTATTAAAAAGGCACATGAACTTGCAGGAGTTTGTTGATATAATTGGTATCAACACCACATGCAAATACATTTCACCATTGGATACAACACAACTATGTCAGAATTTCCAATTTACTAGTCACAGCATGGAAGCATCTCAAAAGTTGCAAAATATTGGCATGTATGTCTAAAACAATAGCATTTTTCTGGTGTCTTAGTTCACAGCCTAATTTGCCTGGTTGCAAAAACCCTGAAATTTATGTTGGGTGTATTTGCTACCCTCTAAAAAATTCGCTTATTTTGTCACATGTCCTGTGACTTGCCAGTTTAAGATAAAGGTCACATAACATACCTATGGAGATCCTTAGCAACCATCCTTGTCAACTGTAAACAACTTCTCATCGGTTCAGTGGTGATTATTTTCACCACAGGATGGCTAGTGCAACTGAATGTTGTGTTCAACTGTGTGGCATTTTTACAGGTTATAAATCAGAAGAGACAAGTTTGCACCAAAAAGCAATAGTTTAACGTACATGTAATGATAAAAAAGCTGTTGTAATCATTATTATGTAGATGAATAATGTTCCATTTTTATTTGTCTGGAATGTGATGTTTTTGGAAATGACAGAGCAAATTAATAATTAACAAATGCTTGTTTTATGTCAAAACTGTCTATATTATCACAGTAGCATATGAAGATATATAATAATTAATATTTATGAGCAATTACAGTCTTAAATAATTTTCACACCTTCTTTTTAACAAACACCAGCATCTGACAGTATTATGTTGATACAGCCGTGTATATATATATATATATATATATATATATATATATATATATATATATATATATATATATCCTTGTTATGTCATGTTAGGTCAACCTGTGGAGCAGTTTGGTTGTATTATGTATATATAAATATTTGTTACCTGATAGCTGATCAACTGAGGGATCATTTCGTATATTTTTTGTGTTACCTGATTCTACATCAACCTCTGGAACAATGTTTTTTTTTTTTTTTTATAAATGTATGTTACCTTATTGTAGATCAAAGTGGGGGGAGTAATTTAAATGTTATATATATATATATATATATATATATATATATATATATATATATATATATATATATATATATATATATATATATATATATATATGTGATTGTAGGTTAAATAGTTGAGCAGTTTGGTTATTTTTCTGTACATATCTTACCTTATTAAACTTCAACTTTTGAAGCAATCTGGTCATTTTGTTTATATTTATGTATATTAACTAATTGTTAGTCATCCTGGGAAGCAGTTTGATTATTTTCTGTATATATATTATCTGATTTTAGTTCAACTCAAAGCAGTTTTCTGTATAGATCAATTCACTGATCGTTACCATTGTAGCAACAGAAATGAAATTATGCACATGCACACACACAGTTGGTGTAGGCAGACAAAACAAAATGAATTCTGATATTGACAAAAATGAGCAATAAGGTGAAAACTTTGCCTGAAAAGAGCAAACTTTATACCTCAAAATGTTGTTTAGTCATGGATTCAGCAATCCTGAGTACAATGATCGGTGACAAATAATAGAAAAAATTATAAATTCTGTATGTGATACATGCATTTTTTTTAAAGAGAGGTATACTCTGTGGAACAATTTTAAATTGTGAAGTTAAACAAAAATTGCTTTGTAGATGTGCATAGACATTGTATTTTCAAAAGGCATATGCATGGAAAAGAACCTTATTTATATGATTCCTTATTATTTACATGTTTCAGTCATGATACTGTCACACCTGTATTAATGATGACCTGACATGTATATGAGGTCCATGATATAACATAAAAGCAATGCATGATTTAAAGACAGAAATATCATTGTTTTAGACATAATGGTAAAACCATTGAGTGCTTAATTTATCTTCTACAACAAAGGCTGGTATATGTATAAATTTCATCAATCATGCACAACAGCTTTTTGCATCCATTCTTTCCTTTTACTGATCTTATTAGTCCTGCTACAGCCTTAAAGTCTTTCATTTTCATTTTACTTCTTTCAATGTCAATATATATTGTAGACATTTGTCTTGATTCTTCACCTTGCGAAATTGTATTTATAATTGATATCAAAGGAATGCAGGAATGTGCTCTACTCATTGTAATGTATTTCTTTAAATACTAGAAATATCTGTTAAGAGAGGGAAAGAAAATGCTTATTATATGCTTTATGTGCCATCTTAAGAGATATTTTGAAAGAACATTATGGGTTTAGCTAATGGTATCTGTCATTACCTCTGACATAATTAAATTCAATTGAAGCAAAAGATCCATAACAAACTGGTTTTCCAGTTGATTAAAACATTGATAAAATTCTCACAATTATTAAATTTGACATGTCATTGTTATTTGTTTTGCCCTTCACAAACTGTCTGAAAATTAATATCTGGGCAATAGACAGCATCATGAATTGATCTACATACGTGTTGCATGGTATTTTATCAGTTATGTTTTAAATTATTTACATAATTGTAGCATACTTTTTGTCTTTGATCTTATTGTTCTACATGTTGATGTTTATATTGTTTATATTGTTTAGATTGTTTTAACATAATTGATCATAAAGCCATATGTGTTTACAGTATTATTCTGCCTTCATCATGTAACTTGATACTGGTTAGGAACAAGGTCAACACATATCAATAAAGTCATATTACAGTTGATTGGCTGAGCCTTAAACCACTTTAAAGACAGAAATATCATTGTTTTAGACATAATGGTAAAACCATTGAGATCATTAAATATTAATGACATACCTTGCATCTGATTGGCTGAGCCTTTAACCACATTAAAGACAGAAATACCATTGTTTTAGACATAATGGTAAAACCATTGAGATCATTGGATATTAATGACATACCTTGCATCTGATTGGCTGAGCCTTTAACCACATTAAAGACAGAAATATCATTGTTTTAGACATAATGGTAAAACCATTGAGATCATTAAATATTAATGACATACCTTGCATCTGATTGGCTGAGCCTTTAACCACATTAAAAAAAAGAAATATCATTGTCTTAGACATCTGGTATAACCAATGAGATCAGACTGATAATAATGACATGCCTTGCATTTGATTGGCTCATCTTGTTACCTCTCTAGACCATATTTCTCATCCATAAAATGCATTAAATGAGTTCATATCATCAAGATCTTAAATGACTTTAATATTAACAAAATAATGTTCATATTAATTATGTCAATTTTTTTTAACCGATTTTCTATCATATAATAGTAAATTAGGTAAAATCATCATGACCTAAAATTTTAAAATACTTGAGTTATGTTTTTATAATACTACATAATCCTGCTTAGTGAAATGGTCAGTTAAGATATGAAAGAGAGGCAAGTTAACAACTTGCACCTAATGTTTTTGCAGTTTCTTATCTGGACATTTTTAATTCAAAAGATTTTCATTGTGTCCATAAAGAGTCATTTGTCATCCAGCCACAGAAAACTTTTGAACACTTCAGATCATTCATTTCTCAGATTTTGATTAGATTTGGTATGTAAGTTTGTATCTCCAAGACAAACTAGAAGTCTATGCTGTACTCACAGGGAAACTGCTCTTGACATATCAAGTAAGTGAATATACTTGTTAGAACTTAGCCTTCAATTGATATAACTCTCATTTTGTTGACCTTTTTGTATTGGCATACAATCATATAAAATATTTTTACAAATATATGATATGATACCCACTTGTATTTAGTAGTATTATGTTAATGATAATGTCCATTTGTTACCATTATTTTTTTTATATAATATACACTATACAGAATTTTAAAATGGATTCATGTTATAATTAATTTTATGGTACCTCATGTTTGTCTTGATTTTAAAAGTTTCATCATCCTAAATGTTTGTGGAGTTCAATTTTACATTTTATCTGGCACATATTAGCTTATTCTAGGTCAACCTTCGGAGCAGTATGATTCTTTTCTGTATATGTGTATTTCATCTAATCATAGGTCAACATTATGAGCACTTTTTAATTGTACACAGTACACTTGTTTGCTATCATTTTATCAGCCAGCAAGAATGACCTTTCCAATTGATCTTCATTTAAATATTCAGGAGGGAGTGCCTTGTCAATATGCTAATTAGATACCGGTGGAAATGCATCTTGCTTGCATAGTGTTAAAAAATATTTTGTGTACATCTTATGCTACATGTTTATAGCTACTAAGGTGTTCAAATGGACATATTATTGTATTTATATACCTCTATTCAGGTATTATTTGGTACAATGAATAGTTAAATGACAAAACATTGAGCATGTACACTGCTACTTAGGTCCTCTTATCTGTTGTAATGGAAAGTCAGATGGACAGATTGTGGAGCATGGACATTAGATGCATACAACTACAATGGTTGTTTTGTTTGTTTTATTGAAATGTCTGATGGACAGATCATTGAGTATGCAGAATAAATGCATAGGTGCATACAACTACAATGGTTGTTTTGTTTGTTTCATTGAAAGATGAGATGGACAGATCATTGAGTATGCAGAATAAATGCATATATACATACAACTACAATGGTCGTATTCCTATTCTGAAAGGTCAGATGGACAGATCATTGAGTATGCAGAATAAATGCATAGATACATACAACTACAATGGTTGTTTTGTTTGTTTCATTGAAAGGTCAGATGGACAGATCATGAGTATGCAGAATAAATGTATAGATGCATACAACTACAATGGTTGTTTGTTTCATTGAAATGTCAGATGGACAGATCATTGAGTATGCAGAATAAATGCATAGATACATACAACTACAATGGTTGTTTTGTTTGTTTCATTGAAAGGTCAGATGGACAGATCATTGAGTATGCAGAATAAATGCATAGATACATACAATTGCAATGGTCCTATTCCTATTCTAAAATGTCAGATGGATGGGTCATTGAGTATGCAGAATAAATGCATAGATACATACAATTGCAATGGTCCTATTCCTATTCTGAAATGTCAGATGGATGGGTCATTGAGTATGCAGAATAAATGCATAGATACATACAATTGCAATGGTCCTATTCCTATTCTGAAAGGTCAGATGGATAGGTCATTGAGTGTGCACAAAAGATGCATAAAACTACAATGGTTCCCATTGATCGGGAAACTTTATTTTTTATCACCATTACCATTTTTATCGTTTTACCTTTAGCTATTTGGTTTTGTATCGCTGGCTGATACAGAACCTTTTTACCATTTGTATATAATGAAGGATATAATTTTTTGTATCGTGCTAAATGGCCTCATTGTGCTGGTGCGCCGTAAAAATTCAACCAAACAACCAACAATGGTTTCATGGTTTGTTTTGTGAAATTTCAGGTGGACAGAAAATTGAGTATGCAGAATAAATGCATAGATACATACAACTACAATGGTCCTATTCCTATTCTGAAAGGTCAGATGGACAGATCATTGAGTATGCAGAATAAATGCATAAAACTACAATAGTTCTGTGGATTGTTTTGTGAAATTTCAGGTGGACAGATCACTGAATATACAAACCAAATGTTTTGATATATACAACTACAATGGTCCTACACTGAATATGCAGACCAAATGTATTGATGTATACAACTACAATGGTCCTACACTGAATATGTAGACCAAATTTATATATACAAGAACAATGGTCCTAATCTTAGTCTGAAAGGTCATATTGATCATTGAACATACAAAGTAGAACTACACAGATTGCTTTACATGTGAATGCTACAAAAAATAACTTTTTTGCTCTTTTTTTGTATTCTAATTCATGATATATACAAAAACATATTTCATCTGTTTTCCATAGTTTTTTTTATAATCATTTCTGCCTGTAAGAAAGAAAATAGTTTCTTTCCAGTTTCAGGGTGACAAATGAAAAGAATCAGATGTTATATCTTTGCTCTGTCAGTAAAGGGAACTGATAACCCACCTTCAAGGTACTTTTATATGAAACTACTAATCCACTTTCAAGGTACTTTTAAATGAAGCTGATAACCCACTTTCAATGTACTTTTATATGAAATTGATAACCCACTTTCAATGTACTTTTATATGAAACTAATAATCCACTTTCAATGTACTTTTATATGAAACTAATAAACCACCTTCAAGGTACTTTTATATGAGACTGATTACCCACTTTCATGGTACTTTTATATAAAACTGATAATCAACCTGCAAGGTACTTTTATATGAAACTGATAAACCACCTGCAATTTAATTTTATATGACACTGAAAACCCACCTTCAATGTACTTTTATATGAAACTGATAAACACTTTCAATGTACTTTTATATGAAACTGATAACCTACTTTCAATGTACTTTTATATGAAACTGATAACCCACCTTCAAGGTACTTTAATATGAAACTGATAACCCATTTTCAATGTACTTTTATATGAAACTGATAACCCATTTTAAATGTAATTCTATATATGAAACTAATAACACACCTTCAAGGTATTTTTATATGAAACTGATAACCCATTTTCAATGTATTTTTATATGAAACTGATAAACCATTTTCAATGTACTTTTATATGAAACTGATAACCCACCTTCAAAGTACTTTTATATGAAACTACTAATCCAACTTCAATGTACTTTTATATGAAACTGATAACCCACCGTCAATGTACTTTTATATGAAACTGATAACCCACTTTCAATGCACTTTTACATGAAACTGATAACCCACCTTCAGGTACTTTTATTTGAAACTGATAACCCACTTTCAATGCACTTTTATATGAAACTGATATCCCACTTTCAATGTACTTTTATATGAAACTGATAAACCACTTTCAATGTACTTTTATATGAAACTGATATCCCACTTTCAATGTACTTTTATATGAAACTACTAATCCACCTTCAAGGTACTTTTATATGAAACTGATAACCCACTTTCAATGTACTTTTATATGAAACTGATAACCCACTTTTAGTGTACTTTTATATGAAACTGATAACCCACCTTCAAGGTACTTTCATATGAAACTGATAACCCACCTTCAAGGCACTTTTATATGAAACTGATATCCCACTTTCAATGTACTTTTATATGAAACTGATAACCTACCTTCAATGTACTTTTATATGAAACTGATAACCCACCTTCAAGGCACTTTTATATGAAACTGATATCCCACTTTCAATGTACTTTTATATGAAACTGATAACCCACTTTAAATGCACTTTTATATGAAACTGATAACCCACATTCAATGTACTTTTATATGAAACTGATAACCCACTTTCAAGGTACTTTTATATGAAACTACTAATCCACCTTCAAGGTACTTTTATATGAAACTGATAACCCACTTTCAATGTACTTTTATATGAAACTGATAACCCGCTTTCAATGTACTTTTATATGAAAATGATAACCCACCTTCAATGTACTTTTATATGAAACTACTAATCCACCTTCAAGGTACTTTTATATGAAACTGATAACCTACCTTCAATGTACTTTTTTATATGAAACTGATAACCCACTTTCAATGTACTTTTATATGAAACTGATTACCCACCTTCCAGGTACTTTTATATGAAACTACTAATCCACCTTCAAGGTACTTTTGTATGAAACTTATAACCCAATTTCAATGTACTTTTATATGAAACTGATAACACACTTTCAATTTACTTTTATATGAAACTGATAACCCTCTTTCAATGTACTTTTATATGAAACTGATAACCCACCTTCAAGGTACTTTTATATCAAACTACTAATCTACCTTCAAGACACTTTTATATGAAACTGATATCCCACTTTCAATGTACTTTTATATGAAACTGATAACCCACTTTAAATGCACTTTTATATGAAACTGATAACCCACTTTTAATGTACTTCTATATGAAACTGATAACCCACTTTCAATTTACTTTAATATGAAACTGTTAACCCACTTTCAATGTACTTTTATATGAAACTGATAACCCACTTGAAGCCCAGAAGGAGTTTCGTCACGATGGTGCAGTTCATGTGTGGTCCACATTCAGGATTGAAAATGATATCTATCTTATGAATGACAAACGAGCAAGAGAAATCATTGACTACCTCAATGCTCGGAAATATATATTATTTTAGTAAAATTTATTGTAAATACAGAGGATGATATCTGGATCATCCGAAACAAACGCGAATCAGTCCAGAAGTCCGGGAATAATATTATCCTTGGTAAAAATTCCAAACCAGGAATACTCACTGGAATAGACAAGCCGTATTATGAGCGATATTATCCAGTAACTGCTGTTGTGTACGCGCTCTATCCGTTAAATGATAAACCTGACGTAAAGAATCTTAAGAAAATGAGAATGTCGAGAATAAACTGTGTAGCAGAGCGAATTGTAAAACACTTCACAAACGCAATTCGGGGAAACGGTTTAACAGATTTAAGGCGTAACAAAATAAATATGTGGGCTGAAAAAGTTAGAGACACTGGAGCGTCTATCAGCGACGTTGCTGAGCTAGAAAAGTTATTAAGATTTCCAATAACAGTCAAGACGTTGACAGGAGATTTTGCACAAAACAAAATATAAGTCTAGAGGTTCTCCTATAAATATTATTGATCATAACGCGCATGCATGGACTGATGCTGTAACTTTATTTCCACGAGAAAGAACGTTTAAATTTTACCACGATAATGTATTCGATGCTATCAGTGATATTAGAAAATATGATCCTGTTTCAGTGTGGTTATTTCAGAGTTCTGAATATGATTATTATGATCAGTTTGTACGGTCTAACGGTGATATTTATCGTACAGAATCTCTTTATAAAGAAATGGAAAAACCTTGCGCTGAAATATACTTCTGACGATGTCAAAGTTAGACAATTACTAAGTAATTGTTTTACCGTACCATCGGTTCCTGCTCATTTTGCTCAGGAAAATAACTCGTGGAAACCGACACGATCAGAATTTCTTGAAGTTGTCGTGAGAAGTTGTATAGAATACGGGCACGGTGGATTGTGGAATACCAAATATAATTACAATGACGTTATCTCAGTTGATATGGTAGCGTGTTATCCTGGGAGTTTTCTTGGATATGGAGAGTGTTCTAAATAGTTTAATAGATTTGGACATCCTATACATGACATGACCAGAATTGCGATAAATGGACTCTTACCAGATTTTGATTTAACAGGATTTGCTTATGTAGAGTCGATCAGAAACGAACTTGTACAAGATTGATCATGGATGATGCTGAACTCGATTTTATAATCGCTGATACGATGGAGAAAAACACATTTATAAGTCGATGTAATGCTTATTTATCAGACAAAACAAAACTAGGTACCATTGTGAGCTATACTGATGGCGAGTCACCGCAGTTTACTCATCTAAGATCTTCGATGTTAGCTTATGTTTCGATAAATCTATTATCGATGATAAACAGATTTTCTCGTTACGCTGTTAGGGTTGCGACAGATTCATTTTATATACACAAAAATATAAAGATTCATTAAATCTCGGTAATGGTGAATGGGGAAGGTGGAGGATAAACAAGAAAATATACTTAGTTATTGTGAATCTGCCGATGTTGAAATTGAGGAAACATATGACAGAAATAATCAAGTATCAAAATCACCTGCGCCATCCGTGTATCGTTTCGTTTCGTTTCATATGTGTTTACAGTCATGTATACATTCCAGTGTTTTATGACTTTAAGCCCTGAAAAGGGCTAGTGGCCTCTTCCCCTTCCGGGGCCGGGCTCACCCGTGTCTCAGTGCTAGACACTTTTGCCCCGGCGCGTGGGCCTATTAACCCCCCTGGTGGCTCACCGCCTTGGCCGGATGTTATCTTTCGATAACATTGCTATCCAGGTAGGCGCTTAGCCCTAGGGCTGGGCTTTTGCTCGTGGTGCTGACTTTTATTTGCTGACCTTAAGACCCGTTGTCAAATTTAACCAGTTTTTCCTACGGGTGTCCCTATACCAATGATGTGTTAGCCACCTATTCAATTATCCAAATGTTCCTGAGTTGTGAATTTTGAATATATTTTGATGAGGTTGAATTTTGCGTACTTAGCGTACTTATATGGTTCTAAAAAAATAACTCAATCTCTAGGTGTATGTCACCTAATTTTGACATTTATCACCGCTTTGACAATGTTTGGTTTTTAATTTTGACTGCCTTTCCAAAAGATCTCTTTTTAATGTTGGGTCTTCCAGGCCAAAGTGAAGACATAGGTTGTAGACTTATTTTCGAACAGTTGGCCGCGTGGCCCGGACTGTCCATCGCTAATTCTTTGTCCGTTCCGTTCACTTTTGTGATTGTAGCCTTTACCAAGTTACTTTTCGGTCTTTGTATCTAGACATAAGACCGTTTATCTTAATGGATGTGGAGGTTGAGGTAAAACAACACGCGCGATTAACTTATTTATGAGTTTAGATATGATTGTCTTAACACCAACGCACAAACTCGCCAGGGAAATAAAGCAACGAAATGTAAAGTCTTGTACATATCATTGTTTCTTTAGATGGTGCGGAGATACATGGACCCCATCACGAATGGGTGAAAAATATATACCTAAAATTATCATATGGGACGAGATATGCACGGTGCCTCTGGAGGTATTACAAATATTTCTTGATTGGTTGTTACTAAAGAATACTGGTGTGATTATGTGTGGTGATCATTGTCAACCACCACCCTTTGTTGGACAGTCTCCACATGAGTGGCTAAAGAACAATGTAGATTATTATGAAGAAATATCTGATGATCATAGAGCTGTTGATGAGTCGCTGAAAGAATTCAAAAGATTAATACGACTGCAACCAGATAAAATACAGTGTGAAGTAATGCGTGAGATAATTCCAGAAACATCCATGAATGATTTTTGGACCCAATGGAAACCTGCTGATTTGATAGTTGCCAGTAGAAAAATAGTTCGTGACGAACTACAAAAGAAATTATATGCGTTACACAAGGAAATGTTCCCAAAATTACCTGTACCGTTGTGTTATCGCCCTGCAGATACTAGACAACAAAATGTTGATGTTAAAATTCCTAGTGCAGATACTGAAAGTGTCCGAACACAAAATTTTGTGTTAAATGATATTGTCCTTGTCGCTGTTGATGTTGTCGAGAGCGCGTTAAACATGGATAAATCTCCATGGACGTTAGGGTACGCTATAACGATTCATTCGTCGCAGGGATTAACTATCACTGATACTAAAGTTTGGATAGTTGATGATCGTATTGAGTGGTCAAATTTAGTTCATCTCGCAGTATCTCGAGTTAGAAGACTATCACAACTAAAACAGGTTATCATGGATTGCGTAATAACCGAAGAAATCACTAATAATGTCGATATCAATAAAAATTATGCAGCTATAAGCAAAGTGACAAAAAAATAAAATAATCACGAGTTTGATATAGATGTGGATATTATTATGATGTTAAAACAACGACAAAATAATCATTGTGCAAATTGCAACCCAATAATGTTGTGGCAGTATTCGAGCAATAACCCAAAACAATTTGCCGTTGATAGAATTAATAGTAGTCTTGGTCACACGCGCGAAAATGTGATGCTGACCTGTTTTGGAGTGAAATCGACGTCGAGGATCTGCAAGTTTATAAAAGTGTACTCGGTGGTAATTGCGTATCCTCAGGAATTATTTGTAATTGTTCAAGTACAAATCCACGTTGAGGAGCAGTTGAATCTAATCTGTAGATTGCAGATCTACCTGTGGACCTTACCACGCTGGATATTTTGTGTGTGGTCACACTCCAAATAGGATCAGTTGCTCTTTTTCTATCTCCTTCGAGTTCTCCAGGTTCGTATAAATATCTAACCGTAACATTGCCTAGTACTAGTTGAGAAATAGGTTTACGTTTTATCGGTATATATATTTTTGTGATCGCATCAGACGGTTTCATAGAAGTTGCACGAGTAACTTCCATATTCAGCGCAGCTATCACATTCGGTAACCTCGCAACCCATTCACGAGATCTTGTATCTGTAGATATTTCCTTTGCATATTGATACCCAAATAACCGTTCAGCAAGTGTTCGATTAAATCGTTCAACGATTGCCTGATCACGATGAATCTCAGTATATCCTCGTCTGATTTTAACGTTGTACTTGTTCATCAACAATGATACTGCACCAAGAAATTTTTTGCCAGGATCAACCTGTAGTAGTTTTGGCCATTGTAATGGTCCTCGCGTATAAATTCGCTCAAACGCAGATGCAACTTCAGATGATGTCTTTGTTGATAATGGTTCAGCTTTATATCTACTTGAAACGTCAACAATAGTCAATGCGTATTTGTACGTGCGTGACTTTCGTCCACGTGTTTTAATAGTATCGTGTGGTAAAAACAAAATATATGCTTGATGAACTTCGTTAGGAACACTGACATCAAAATGTGCGTATTGAATTTTTTTTGTGGTGGTAAATAAATTTGCCATATTGCCTGTCGTGCTAACCAATTTTCAGCAATAGAACGTGACACTTTTGCTGCCGCAGCAAGTTTAGTGATCGCTGCTTTACCTTTCCAATACCCTCTTGGGCTATAATAAATAGATTCCATTATAATAATTATACAATTAATTACCAGCATCTATTTTACTTTTCATAGCAGATTTTATTAGGAAACTAGCGAGTTTCTAACAGATTTATTAGGTATAGAATTTAATGCATGAATCAATTTCACATCTGCAAGAAGCCGTTGTTGCAAATCAGGATTTTTATAAGCAACGTCATGAATGTGACATGCTTGATCAATCTTATTTACTGGTTACTCTCCTGGTCTTGGTCGATCTTGGTTATCGAGTCTGATATCGAGACGAGTTCCAGGACCACAGTAATTATATCCAGGAAGGTGTTTCTCACCAACATACTTAGACCATGGTAATCCAGGTAATTTTTCTAAAGAAGCAGCGATATCCCCACCTATCTTTGTTGTCCCTGAGATAAATTTATATTTTTGTGTACCACATTTTCCACATTTACCTGTTAATGCATGTCGTTTATTTTTCGTTATTATTGTTGTTAATCCAGTGGTAGGTTGTTGCTGTAGAGTTTAACGCCATTTTTCAGCACAAGATAGGGTATTCATGGCGGCCAGTATTAATGGTGGAGGAAGAACCCTGGAAAACCCAGGGAAGAACCACCGACCCTCGAGAAGCTACTGGCAGGCTTTCTCACTTACCCACGTTAGCGGAGTCTTAACTCGAACTCACGCAGACAGAGGTGAGATGGCAGTGATCCGTAACGGTCAGCGCTTTAGACCACTCGGCCACTCGGGGCCCCTAATCCAGTGGTAGGTGTAGATGATTTACATCGAACACAATATAGACTCATGTTATTAATGATATGGATACAATAATTGACTTTTCGGCTACACAAAAACAGGAACCAGTGAAGCACCATCCAGCATTACCAAATTCGATAAGAATGATTATAATAGGTCCATCTGGATCAGGTAAAACACAATTATTGTTAAATTTATTAATGAGGTGGTTGAGATGGAACAAACTATATTTAATAGCACCGTCTGTAGATGATCAGCATTGTTACGAAGTACTTAAGGATTTTAACGAGAAAGCAAAATCATTTAATAAAGACGGTGACGATATTATTGACTTTATCACAGATATAGATGATGCCCCGTCTGTAGATGACTTAGATGGATTCATTAATAATCTCGTAGTATATGATGATGTGATGTTGGACAAACAATCTAATCCAGCTAGAATATTTTCTCGAGGCAGACACAAAAACACAGATGTGATTTATGTTACTCAAAGATATACACAAATACCTAAGGTGATCAGAGATAACTGTAATAATTTGGTTGTGTTTCATGGAGTAGATAATTATACTCTGCAGAATATTTATTATACCTGGTGTTCAGGAGACATGGATATGAATAAATTTAAAAATTTGAATTTATAACGATAAATCTACATGATCCAAGATCAACATATCGTGTAGGTCTAGATAAAATATTTGGTTAAACTCCCCTGTCAAAGTCAGGAGCAGCAGAGAGGGTGAAGGACAACAATTGAGTTGCTTTACTCATAAACAAAATCGCCTGACAAAATCATAAAAATATGTCAACAAAAATAAACCAAAGATTTTATTATACGATTAAATACATAATCGTGTGGAAAGAGACTTTGGTTTAGCGTTGTTGACATATTTTTTTCTCAGCCCCTGCAGGAACCTTTATTTGTCTGTTCAGCCTCTCTGCTGCTTATCCTGATAAAATTTGCAATTTTATGTCGCTGAAATTTGGAAATATGAATACTCTAATGTAATTAAAAACGTTCACATCAGATTCTGTAAATGCTTTTTGAATGGACTTCATTCAGTTAGTGAACGTGGAAGACTACATGTATTAAATACTCTCGTAAATGTGTGCAAGTAGAAATTAATTGATTACCAGCTAATAGCTATATCTAGTAAACGTGTGCAAATGGAAATCAACTGATATTCAGCTGATAGCTATCTAGTAAACGTGTGAATATTGAAATCAACTGATATCCCGCTAACAGCTATATCTAGTAAACGTGTGAAAATTGAAATCAACTGATATCCAGCTAATAGTTATATCTAGTAAACGTGTGAAAATGGAAATTAACTGATATCTAGCTAATAGCTATATCTAGGAAACGTGTGCAAATGGAAATTAACTGATATCCAGCTAATAGCTATATCTAGTAAACGTGTGAAAATGGAAATCAACTGATATCCAGGTAACAGCTATATATAGTAAACGTGTGAAAATGGAAATCAACTGATATCCAGCTAACAGCTATATCTAGTAAACGTGTGCAAATGGAAATCAACTGATATCCAGCTGATAGCTATATCTAGTAAACGAGTGCAAATGGAAATCAACTGATATCCAGCTAATAGTTACATCTAGTAAACGAGTGCAAATGGAAATCAACTGATATCCAGCTAATAGCTATAAAATGCTTATAGACCTAGATGATTGTGGTATAATAACTTTGGCTACCAAAGTCATATTTAATTTTAATATTGTTTTGATAAGTTAAGATAGTGATATGAACCCATATTGTGAACAATTTTCCCAAACATTGATTTACAGCATGATGTATGGTATGGAAAGCTAGCAGAATCTGCAAAATATGATGAATATCGTCTGTGTAAGTAAATCCTAATGTCAAAAGACATCTACTGTTGTATTTGCCTCATTACTTACATACAGCTAGATTTGGATGTTAAGTTACACTCTGATGATCAATTTTGGAAGACATGAAGATATATACTACCTGATATGTGTAAATGTCAGCATGGTTTTGAGAATGCATATTTGTAAATTGAAGACATCTTAATTTTGGATGATTTACTCAAAATATTATGATGTGCAAGAAAATTATTTACAGCATTTCTGGCAGAATCAGGTGTTATATAAGTGTTAAAATTTGAATTCCTTTAATTCTTTCAATTTTATTTTCATTTCGTTTTTATATCATTAAATATATTTATGATGATGATCTTCACAGGGTCTGATATTTTTAGAAACATCTTGTTTATTTAAAACGTAAATATGACTCTCGTAAGCACAATTTTTGCATGACGGTTTTGTCATATTAAGTAAACAGTCTCAAATAGCTCTGTAAATGATTGGTTGTGGCCAGTCATTTCTAATTATACTTGACATTCTACAGTGCGATGTGGTTCTAGTTAGAAATCTCCATGATATCTTAATTTGTGCGTGGGTTGACATATTAGTTTACTTTAAATACTCAGGTACCTTAGAAATAGCCAGTCATAGTCAAGCCATATTTTAATATCTTAGAGAGTCACATCATAACATCTTGTAGAGTTACTAATACCTTAAGGAAAAGGCATTCCTTTAACCCAAAGCTATCTACAGGCCACCAACCCAGTCTGAACTACCTAAAGCTATCTACACCCACCTTACATGGATTATCCAAAGCTTTCAATGGACCTTTCCCAAAGCCTAAACAAAGCTGTCTACAGATGCCCCAAACCTCTTTAATGGACTACCTAAATATTATGCAAATGATTCTGAGACAGAGTACATAAGATTCATTAACCAAGACTTCATCGCTACAAACAAAATACAGGCAATATTTAAAAAGTATATTTATTAAGAAAATGGTACAAATAATTTCTGTGAAAATTTAGATAAAATAGACCATGACTAATAAGTGCTATAAAAGTCAAATGAAAACATTGTTCCATCAAATGCCAAAATAGGCATAATCAATGCAATGGTCATGTATGTGTATGCACAATGTAAACTGCCCCAATCAACTCTTTAAAACATTTGGTCAAAACTAAAATGGGTTGATAAATCTGCAAAGCCTTTATTATAATTTCAGATATGTTCTATATGTGTATAAATACATTAATATTAAACATCGTAATAAGGAATGATTTCTTTAGAAATATAAACCTCTAAGTTACAAATAGAGATAAAAACTGAATATAAAGCAAGGCCCTCCTAAATGATTTGGGAGACGACAAAACATGGACATTTTCTTGAAACCATATCATGATTACTTTCAGCAACCAGAAAACATAGTTAATTTTAGGTACCATTTAAGGGAATATCAGATTTTAATTCAGGGGTTAATAAAAAAAACCCCAACATTTAAGTATTATTATCTGATCAGGAACAACTAAAAAGAAAAACTAGACACCCCTGGAGGGTTGCTGGTATGTGCAATATTCTATTTACAGGACATGATATGTATATTTGATTCACAACCTTGTTAATGAGGACATGGAATGTAATTAACCATCTACAATAATACCAATATTGACAATATATTACACTAGTAAAAATTCTTTAAAATATTTATCCCAAGAAAACCTATAAAGCTTTAATGTAAATAGATTTTAATAAGATTATACCAAAATTAAAGGTTACAAGCTGACTCTAATCACAAAGTACCACAATATCTGTAAACTTGTGAATATTTGTGGGTTGTTCACCACATGATATAGATGGTGGCCGGTATATATATATTTAGTGAGGCAACAACAGGAAAAACCCTGGGAAGAACCAACACACAGGAAGCTATTGGAAAGCTTTCTCACATACCCAAATTGGCTGAAATAGAAACTCAAACATATGCGGACAGTAATAAAATGGTGATATGTCAAGGCGAGTACCTTAGACTACTTGCCCACATGGGACCCCAATTCACATATATAGTGTCCTGCTCAAAGCAATTCCATCAAAATTGTGTACCATCAATCCCCCACAAAAAAATCCTTCTAAACTTTGTTAAGCTCTTAGGATATAAAACATTAACAACTACTGGGCAAGTTACACAACCTAAAACATTTAAGATAATACATTAAGGAAGAACATTCTTTACACCATGCTATTTTAATTGAATGTACATTAATCAACATGAACTGTATAAAATCAACAATTATGGAATGACAAATGCAACCCTTCATACAATATCTACAAAATAAAGTTAAACCAAGATGCACAGAATTCTTTGACAGGCTGAATTAGGACTCGTTGCAAGATGCATATTTCGTAATAGGATCACAACCCAACTTCCTTTGATATGCTAAATAAAGGACATTCATTAAAGAAATGTATTACATAACAGTATCACAACCGGACTTTTGATATGCTGAATAAAGAACATTTATTAAAGATAAGTATTACATAACAGTATCACAACCTGATTTCCTTTGAGAAAGGAAAAAAAAATCCGATATACCAACATTTGAAAGGTTTAACATAAAGTGTGACCCCACTGTATAGCATGTTCTGTTATAACACACATTCGGCTATAACACATAGGCATGACTTGACTTCCCAAATTTCATATAAATGTATTTTTCTGTACATGAAAAAATGTTCTTAAAAGTACGAAAAAAGAAAACAAAGTTGTTATCATTTTGGAGAAGTGATTGCTTATGAATAGTACAAGATGATCATGTCAAGGCTCCTGAAATTTCAAATGTAGTTTTCTCATACACACAAAAGTTATTTCTTCTTAAAAGTACCAAAAATAATGTGAAAAAGTTTATTCAGGGATTGGGCAGGCCCTCTGTAGTAATCTCTCTCAGACCAGAACACCTGTCAACCCCTTTTTAAATTTCTGACACATGCATGGAAGGCAGCATCATTTACTACCAGAAATAAAAAAAAATAAAAAAAATAAAAAAAAAAAGAAAAGAAAAAAAAAAATCCTCACTTTGTTGGTCTACTCAGTAGTCATGCTACCGTGATTAACTACAATTGACCTTAGAAGGCTGGGAGGAACAGTAACTAATACCAGTAACAAAGTGAAGGCCAATTCTTTTTTAAAAGGTGTCAAGATAAAACAGTTTGCTGAAAATTCAAAGAAAACATTAACTTTGAAGCACTCATCATTATGAATATGTACTAAGCAAATGAAAAAAAGTCAGTCTCAATCATGCTATACAATTATCTAATGTTGCCATCCCAACAAGAAACATTTATCTGTTTGGTTCTCCAAAGCCATCTTTTTGAAATGACTTCAATAACACATGTAACCTTTAAAGAAAGCCAACTACAATCTCACTAAAAAAAAGAACCATCCTTCAAAGGAAGTCAGTATCAAACTTTATTGAAAGCACTGGAATCTGATAGATTATTTCATTTTCCAACATGACTGGACCACTTTTATTGTGCCATGAAAGTTTCTTTTTTGTAGGAAAAAATTTATACTTACAGACACTACCAATGGTAGCTTTAAGAAACAAATTAAATTTTACTGACCTGAGAACGTAGTGAAAAGTAAATGTGCTTCACCATTTGTTAATGTAACTGCTACTTTTATCCTCTGAATTCAAACCTTACTGAATATTTTCAATGGAATTAGTTGTATGGTGGATTCAATATATGGATGAGATTCGTGGTTGAGTACACACAGTGTTGATACTCTATTCATGCTAAACATTAGACATGTATATATATAAATAGTATACAAGTATATGTGCCAATTCATGGTTCTCTGAATAAAGCAAAATACTGTATATGCAATCTTTGTTTTCACTACAGATTTATTTCTCGTTTATTATGCATTAATTTAAGATGATAACTGTGCCAATGAAGTACAGATTTTTGTGCCTGCATTTATCCCCCCTACCCCAGCAATTTTTTGGGGTACATGCATCATTTTCTTCAGTTAACTGACCAGGCTGCTTATAACACAGACGGGTTCAATGGCTTCCAACTACTATGTTATAGTAGGGTCAGACTGTATTTAAAATTTTCCATCCTAGTTGCAAACCTCGCTGCCAAAACTTAACATTCTATATTTCTATCTGTAATTTTCTTGTAAATTTGATTCCCAGATTTTTACCAAAACAAATATTGCAAGGTTTATGACAGTCATAGGGAGGACTTTTCTTTAAAAATTTCCAACATGATGATAAGAGAATGTTAAGTATTTCTGTGCTTACTTACTTACCATGCCAAGACAATGTACAATGGAATTATGCATTATATACAGAAATTGTTTGTAGTATTAAATTCATCTATGTACAATACTGATTACAATAAAATATACACACTTTACACATCTGTTCATATATACCAATATGGCTGAGCATTCAAATTACAAGCTTCTCTAATTAATTGCATTCCATTTACGAAATACACAGAAACTTAAACACACCAATGAATTTCCATCATACATTTAAGTCCATGTATTGCAAAGTGATGAATCTCCGATAATCTCCACAGCATGAAAGAACTCTGCAAAATCCACAATATTCCAGAGCATCAGAAGCTTTACTGTTAGTTAAGCTACAATCTTTGAATTCCCTGTTGTGCCAGGGTTTGGAGATTCTACATAAACCATTCTTGTCTCTTTGGAATGTCGGGCACACCAGTCTGACAGAATACAACAGCTGTGTCTGGATTATCAGCATTCTCCATGCCCTTGGCCTCGCGTGTCTCATAGTCACCCTTTTGGCGGAAGTAGATGAAGAATATGACAGCCAGGATGACGATGATAATAAATGCAAAGGCCACTGACACTGAAAAAGGAGAAGAATATATAAATGAAAAAGGAGAAGAATATATATGTTTAATGACTTAAAATTGTTGCATAGGAGCAGAAGTTCAAAAGATATCCCCAATTTGGGACACAAGATATCCCCAATTTGGGACACAAGATATCCCCACTTTGGGACACAAGTCAGCTGTAAAGTTGACTATGGTTATAGACTTTTGGTATTAAAGATGTTTGTCAAAATATGTAGCAGCAAAAGGGCTGGTCTCAGCTGGAAAATATGCATCACCATCTTGAATCTAGCAAACACAAGGATAGACCCTACATACCCAACCTAGATCAAGGCATTTCTTTAAAGTGTGTGACTTGACCCAAAAGTCAAAAGGTTCATTAAGTATGTTGCTGAATGGTCTTAGCTACATAAGGATTCATCCCATGTTGAAGAAAATCAATGAGTTTAATTTTTTAAAAAGAAATAAATCACTAAACAAGCTTTAAAATAACCTTATCCATCACTTTGGCCTGATGGTCAAATGGGCAAGTGCACGTCATATAATGAACTGTCCAAATTTCTCATCGAGTCATTGTATGATAAAAATTCACCATAGGATTTAGGTAATAGTGTATTATAGTCCTAAAGTTAATATGCATTACTCACCCCCACCCCCAAAAGGGGTGGGGTCCAACAAAACAAGAGTCCCTCAAAGTAACTGATTGATGCTCTACTGTCTAAAATGAATTTCCAGGAATTCAAGAAAAAACATCACTTGTTTTGGTTGCCAAGTGCTGATATTCTCAAGAAATAAGAATATCACAGCTGCTGTGATCTTTAGATTCATGGTCTGGTAATGGATCCTGGTATCTCAACAATCTTGTTCACTAGACACTTAAAGAGTCATGATCTGTAGCAACCATGAAATCCATTCAATCTGGTATCATAAAAGTAACTTAATTCACAATATAAAACAATTTTTTTTCCCACTAAGTCCACCTAAGGAATGCCTTAGATGATCAATTTCATCAAATGGAGTAATACTGATTACTAATACTGGTTGCTTTGGTAAAGGTCAGTAATTACTATTATACACTTTTTTCTGACTAGCTAAATATTCTTACATCCAATGATCAACCTCTCTTGCTCCTCATTCTTGACTGTAGGTGGAGGAAGGGTGATGTTGACATAAGTTGGTCCATATGGCCGCATTTCAATAGGATCAGGAGCTTGAGTGACCTCCTCAAATCCACACATGTCCTCAACAATTTTGCCTGTCAACAAATATGTTAATCATTTATTACTGCGGTTATGTGCACATAGAACATAATACAAAATAAATTATTATTATAAAAATACATGTGGCAATAACAACTTCAAGCATTTAACAGCAAAAGTGATATAAATGAATAATTGCCGTACACAAGTTTACAATGAATCATGTGAATGATATGTAACAATAGTTAGGAAGCACACAACATGTATCTTATGACTTTCTTCTTTTGCAAAAGTCATATGCACAAGTCGAAAGAAAATGTGATCCCCTTGTATATTCATTTAGAAGCACAATTTCCGACATTATTTATTGTACTTTGATAGATTTCTCTTCAGCTATGTACTACCTTATTTGCTTGTGAACAACCCAATAACCATCAGATTGGACTCGGGCCTACCAGTGTAACAGATCTATCACTACTATATGAAATGTCCACATCTACCATTAGGTGTACTATTTCAGCAAAGACCGAGATCCACTATTACATGTACTATTATCATAGATCCAGATTTGCCACTGTAACATCAGATATAATCATGTTCTACCAACAAAGACCCAGATCTGCCATTTTAATAATATTGCTAAGTCTACTCTGTCAGCTATAAATATGTGTAGATTATCTTCATAGACAGCTCTACACTTAGGTGTACTCTGTTATCATACACTTTATCAAAGACACAGATACACCACTAAATGTACTGTCATCATAGATCCATATCTGCCATAGAAACATCAGATTAGTTTTCTGCCAACAAAGACCCAGATCTGCCATTGTTAACGATAGTGCCAAGTTAACAACATATCTATGTGTACTGTCAGTTTGGACACAGATCTACTACTGTAACATAGACTCTGATCAACCAGCAGACAGGTATGCACTGTTAGCATAGGCA
This sequence comes from Potamilus streckersoni, assembly GCA_016746295.1. Classification (NCBI taxonomy): domain Eukaryota; kingdom Metazoa; phylum Mollusca; class Bivalvia; order Unionida; family Unionidae; genus Potamilus; species Potamilus streckersoni. The sequence continues at coordinate 72,663 of JAEAOA010001023.1, forward strand.
TCAATTCACTGGTATATATTGTACATGAATAATAACTATCAAATCAATAAATAGGTAAATAAGGGTAGCACACTGCTCCATCTGTACTGTTGTCGTGTGATATGATTATGATTTTTAAAGTAGCTTTAAAAAATTTTCAGTCATATCGCTACAATGTCTGCAGTGTGGCAGTTTATAGCGATGTCTAGCACTGGGGCATCATACCGCAGACATGAAGCATGATTTCCCACCCAGTCACATTATTCTGATATCAGGCCGACCAGTCTTAACACTAACCTCTTAATGCTGAGCTTCAAGCGAGGCAGCTGTCAGTACCATTTTTGTAAGTCTTTGGTATGACTTGACCAGGTATCAAACCCATGACCTCCCACATCCGAGGTGGACACTTACCACTAAGCTACCGGAGTGGTTATGTACTGTTGTAAATATACATGTACAAGATATAGCAGTGGTGGAACATTCTGAATGGGAACATTTTCATTTAAAGATAATTCTAAAAATAAGCCGATGCATAGATAAGATATTACTTTGGGTCATGATTTTGTCTTGGTGGAAGGCGGTGAGGATAGGAAGGACAGGATGAACTTGTATACAAGAAATCTAAGAACTAGATGTAGATGAGACAGATCCCTCTCCCCCAAGCCTTTGGTTCAAGATATATGGGCAAACATGTAAAACAGGGTCCATCACTCTGGCAAATTTTGCCAGCAAACTCTGAAAATCAAAAGTGATCTTTATCACTATTAAGCTCAATGCCAGGTTTGATTCACATTGTAGGAGTCCTTTTCAAGCCTTTTTAAGCAGAAACCAACTTTCCCACAAACCAGGTGGATATATGAACACTGATAATATATGCCACTCTAATAAAACAGGAACAACAGGAAAATAGCTAAATTTTTATATGACTAAAGTTGTAACAAACAAATTATCTGGTGATGACTTACCATCTGGAATGAGGGATACATATGTTGGCCTGGGGTCCTGGAAAGCCCTCTTTAGAGGATAAATGTTGTCTATTTGCAATCTGAACAAACAGCCTTCAAATCCACGGGCATTGTTCTCCGTATCTGAAAATGGACACATAAAAGTATGTCTGATGTCCAATATAAAAGCTAAGTAGACTTACTTTTATAATCATCTAATCTACAACATCTATCTTGTCAGTGACAATTTAGAAAATAATGGAAATTTTTTTAAAATACCTAAATATGCAACATAGCCAATCTAATATACTTCTCATAATGGACAGAATTTATAATTAGCTATGTGAATCAATATGGATCTGTTTCCTTGGAAGATGCCTTAAATAATTTCCATCTATTCTTATCTGGCTTATAAATATGGGTTACTTAGAAATATTTTATAGAATTGGAAGGCCACTCTTTAATGTCAATACTTCCTATAAATCAAATTTAATGATAAACCAAATTTAATGATATACCAATGTGAAGCAAAAATACTTTATACTGAAAAGCATTCATTTTTCACTTACCATTATTTCCAACAAAGAGATATTTGGGATTATTAAGGATGCTGTCTGAAAGACTATCTCCAAGTTGCCCAGAAGCTGGTGCATAGTTATCAACCTGGATGACAAAGAGATACAAACTGTTAACGAAGACACAAACAAGCCTATTAAAAACAATCTTGATAAGTACTACAAAGCATGTGAGGTGCTAGGCAACTGAGATAAAAGGCATAACTGTAAGCTTCAATGAACATGACAGATTTTGCAATAGTAGTTTCTGTTGCTGCTGTTCTGGGTTTAATACCATTTTTCAGCACATGAGAGGCCAGTGCTGTCCATCATGCAGCCCATGGGCTGATTTTAAATGGTCCACCAGCGCTTGAGCAATCTTTTGTCCATTTACGTAAAAAAAGTCAACAGCCTTCTTTCATTTCATGCTGCATCCCTCTGCTTCAAAAAACAATTTCAGTGTCCAATGGTGTCAAAAAAGTTGGACAGCACTATGATAGGCTATACATGATGTCTAGTATATCTGAAGGAAGACAAAAAAAGGAAAACCCAGGGAAGAACCATCAACCCATGGGAAGCTATTGGAAAGTTTTTTCATGTTGGCCGAGGTAAGAGGTGAGATGTCATTGATCTGTAAAGGCAAGCAGCATAGACCACTTGGCCATCCAGAGTCCCAAAATGGGGACACCAAGGACCAAATAGGGTCTTAAAAAAAACATGATCAGCTATGCAATGGAGATAATGGGTAAACTGTAGGTATCAAAGAATACAAAGGGGCTCTGCAAAGGCAGTAATAGGACCAAATGTAGGTACCTGGGAACAAAATAAAAAAAAAACAGTGTGAATGCCACACTAAACCTTTCTAAATATAAATGGATTTGAAATGCGCACAAGAAATTGACCAAAGTGCAACACGACTAAATCACCAAAGCACGAAATGGAGGCAACAGTTATCAATTTTTGGCAAGATAGTTGTCTATTCACCAATATGCACCTACAAACTAAGTTTCTGATATTACAGCCACTGAAATGCATCTATATATATATATATATATATATATAGATGCATGGCTGTCATCAATCCTGCTCAAGAAACTGACCTAAACACAAAAATTTACAAAAGTCACTGAAGCATGAAATATTAGAGTGACTTAATTTTAGAAGGATGGCATTATACTTACATAAAGCATCAATAAATCAAGTGATCTATCAGTAAGGGTGATAATGCTGCACCTATCTAAAAAAGCAACGAGTTTGTGAAGATTAAATGTGATGGACAATAACAGAAATCCTGAGAATAGACTGATGTCTCAGATACCAAAATTCCTGACTTTCCAAGGTCCGATAAAGAAGACTTGTAAAATATTAAGTTTTGGAGTGTACCAATGTAAGCTGGCAAAGTCTTATACTGTGAGTACTTTAGTGAGGAATGAGTTTGTCATTTACTAGTGCATCAAGAACAGAACAGACTGCAAACCACAAAGATTCAAAAAAGAAAATATAAAACTGCTTAGTACACACTCTAGCTTCAGTACAATAAAAATTCAATTACAGGTTGCCACTTCCATGTAAAGCCCAACGACCATATTGTTTGTATGTGTATACCCCTCAAAAGCTGAGCATAATGCCCTAATTTCCAAAGTCTATACATGATGGGTAGCTTCTTCCGTGCACAATGAACCCTGACAAACTTTCCTTCTGTGAGTGCCCTAACCTCAATCTGATCTGTCAGTGTACAGACAGGTGTGCACAGTAGAAGTGTCTATACACCTCTTCCCTGAGCATTTCTTTTGACTGTTGACTTCTGGTGATTGACCTGAACCCTCCTCAGAACATAAAGAGTGTGATTGCACTATCAGGATGTCACCTTCACGTGGCATAAGGCTTTCACAAGGTGCCCCTCTTATTTCAAAGGGAGGAGGAATTGGCGGAAACTTTACATTGCGACTAGACCAATTACCTAACCTCATTTTTACTGTCAGATGCATCATTTTAAAATGGACTCAATGCCATCAAAGTTTTTATCATTTTCACCAGCTTTGACTCTTCTAGCGCCAATAAAACCCATTTCTATTGATGAAAAAAGCATCAAGGTCATAAAAAATAAATTTGAGGGAAAATTGTGATCCTTCACTCATGGTGCAGCAATGGACAATGTATTATTGCATTTATACAAACTTTAAATCTTGAAGCAAATTACAAAGATTTATTTTCAGTTGAGGATAATGTTACATTATAGGTAGTATTAATTAGAATATTAAAAAAGGTTTTGTAAAAATGCAAGGAAAAAATTGAGTACACTCTTAGCATGCAAAGCTTAAAATTTTATCTGTATATATATATATATATATATATATATATATATATATATATATATATATATATATATATATATATATATATATATGTATATGTATGTATATATATGTATGTATGTATATATATATATATATATATATATATATATATATATATATATATATATATATATATATATATATATACACACATAGAATTATAAATATATACCAGACAGAACAGACTGTGCTATCCCTGGATTCTGTAGTAGAATCTTGATAATAGTGGGCAGAAATAATAGTTTAATACAAACAATACTATCATAGAGGTTAGAGAAATTAAATTTGTACTCTACCGAGTTTCGAACCCAGGTCTGCGAGTAAATGGCACCCATCGCCTTGCCTGCACGCACCAACCCATATACCGTCACGACTAAGCACAGTCTGTGCATCTTCCCAATTTTAAAATTTGCGACACTGTGCGAAATGCATAATGTACAAAGATGTTTCATGGCTGAATGCATGGCCAAATTTTGGTGTATTCCAATCTTTGCTTCACTTTTTTGTGGGACACATCTCCTTGGAGGTGAAAACATTTTAAGGGGAATGTAGTTTAATCACAAAATGGTATTAAACCAGAAGACAAAATGTCAAACAGTTAACAGTTGGCACATGAGTGGAAAAATATGAACTCAGCAAATTACGATTTATGCTAATTTTTCATTATCTCAAAACTTCTTACACTTAAACAAGCTGTCTTTATTTAGTTTTTGATTTAAAAAAACTACAGTTCTTATGAATATGTACTTGTGCCATTTAAAAGAAAATCATTTGGGCCTGAATATCATTATGAGTATTTGTAAAATTTCTGTTCTAAATATGGATTATATACTTTACAAAGTTCACTACAGGGCAAACTGTAACATCTGGATGTATTTCTACTAACATTGTGACCAGCAATACAGGACTGTTAATGGCATCAGTGACCATTGCAGCTATCTTGACTAGCACTTAATGGGATAAAATTAATTTTCAGATTCAACCCAAATGAGAATTCGAAAATCCCTAACTTTTTTCGCATGGGGTGTAAATCCGTGAATTGCTATCAAGAGTAGTGAAATTCACACCAAATTCATGAGGGTTGGCAGGTCTGTATAAAAGCATACAAAGTTTAACTGAACTTAGCTGATATCAAGTAAATGAAAATGTGATGGAAAGACAGACCCCCCTCCTTGCCTCCCCACCACATTTGCTGTGTGTGGGATAGGGGGCATTTATCTCTTCTTTAAAACTCTATGCAAGATCAGAAAAACATAAGTATTCACTCAGAGCATCATCCAGTTATCCAAAGATGTAAAGAATACAAACACATTACCTGAAGAATGACAGTGCGGCCACCATTTTCTCTACGCATGATGACTTCATGAGCCTGACCATTAGCCAAGTCAATTCCATTGATGTCTGTGTTCAATTCAAATCTTTCAAAGCCAACATCCAGGAAGAACTTCACTCCACCTTGATAATGGATTAAGAAAAGACTATTCATGGGTAACTGTACAGTAGATCTAAATATATAAAACTAGATATTCCTAATGTGATGGAAAATGGGTCATAGAGGCTCGTTTTCAAAACTGCTTAAGCATAACAACCCTATTACAGAGTGATGGTAAAGTATAAATAATGCAGGAATTTCAGATATTGTCACTGAAGTGAAATTATAATTTGAGCTAAATCCCTAATGCTTTGATCCAAGTAAAACAAAAGAATATGTTTAAATATAATACAAATTACTTGGATTTTGTTTGCTGCAGATACTGGTGTTCAGCAAACATTTTTCTGATCCAATTGCTCAAGAAAAGTGACTTCACAAATCACTTTGTCCTGCAGAACTTAACATTGTCTGTAGATCTAAGTACCAACAGAAAACAGTTACTATTTTGAGTTTTTTTAAATATTCAAACACTAAAATTTTACTGGAATATTCCACCACTATTTTCTGCATTTACAGTGTTTCAGCCAGATTTGTGCAAAATCTGCCCAACTAATGACTTTATTTGAAAAAATGAATCAATGGAATGAATTAATGTACCAACACAATCTATTTTACCCTCTTATATGCTGGAAAAATCAATCTGTCTTTATATGTAGATTCTTCTTTTTTATGTTTCCAACCATGAACCATAGTCAAATAGCATAGCAGAAATGTATAATTTATTTTGGGGTGGATGGGTGGTTGAGTTAAATCTAATGTTATACTATAATACTTACCTGGTTACTGCCATTATCCAAGACACTAGTCCCATGTTCAAGCTTAATTAGACCAAAGAAAAAAAAAGAAACACTGATCCCAACCAGATTTCTAAGTTGTGCTTAATGTATGGAACATATTCTTTCTACTGACACCGGAACTAAAAGACATCAGAGTGAGTTAGGACAGGCAAATATTATACATTCAAAATTAGTCTCACTCCCTCCCCCACTCCAATACATTTTACCTGCAGTAATACATCTGCTACTATTATACTGACGTTTCCAAGCTGATTCCTCCTCAGAATATTATCCTGGGATCATCAACCAACAGTCTTGGAAGTCCTGACTGAGCAGAACCCGAGGAATTATTCTGGAAAGAGGGAATGCAGAGATGTTCAGTTGATCTCAATTCAGACTGAAAGTGTCCATTGCCCTTGCTCTCTGAAATGACACTAGAAACAAAGTGGAAGCTTCTTGCTCATTTTCAGTGCCAATAAATGTAAAACTGGCCTTTCCCACAGGTAAAAAAGGGGTCTCAGCTACTGAATGGTGTATAGACCATTCTGCAATAGGAAATGATAGGAATGCTAAGGACTCAAAGCAATCTCCAAAGCTGACCAGCGGAGGAGGTTACAGACTCATAATGCATAGAAAAAAACAGCATGGGTGCCCCCTTCTTACACATCTGTAGCATACTACAAAGATCATGTCTATATTAACACGATACTGTGATGTCTTGTACACACCCATAAAGTATTTGAAAAACAGTCTACATTTCAAGACTGTTAATGTGCAAGAAGTTGTTTTACTCAGGAGCCTTGGTCCTTCAGGACTACGACTGCTCCCATGGGCTCAAAGTAAGGTTCCAAGTTTGTATCAGAGTCACAGTGCAATGGAAGCAGCATGAAAAAGAACTCCAGACAGAAACCAGTCCAGATATGGGCTCAAGGTTAAGTGCCCCAGCTTGAATCCAAATTACAGTGCAATGGAAGCAGCATGAAAAAGAACTCCAGACAGAAACCAGTCCGGATTTGGGCTCAAGGTTAAGTGCCCCAGCTTCAATCAGAGTCAAAAGTGCAATGGAAGCAACATGATTCTGCAGCATGAAAAAAGAACTCCGGACAGAAACTGGTCCTGATTTTTCCACCAACTCTGATGGTGATGAAAGAAAGGGGATCTGGTAAACAGGAGGGGTTCAGTTTGCTAAAAGCAAGAACTGGAGGGCCACATATGAAGCCTTCTTATGGGAACAAAACCCACTGCTCTATCGAGAGAGAGAACACAACAATGAGAGAGAGAGAGAGAGAGAGAGAGAGAGAGAGAGAGAGAGAGAGAGAGAGAGAGAGAGAGAGAGAGAGAGAGAGAGAGAGAGAGAGAGAGAGAAAACATAACAATGTTTTATCAAGTAGTCTTTTTGAAAGACAGGATCTGTGAGATTCTAGAGAGTGAGAGAGAGAACACAATGTTTTATCATATCTTTTTAATGTTGAAAGGATCTGTGAAATTCTGTTGGCAGGAATGTAGTCCATTCTTTGACAGGTGAAAAAAATTAATTGCCAAGTAAATTAAATTCAAAAAAGGGACAAGATTTTCCCCTTTCTGAATGGGGATTAGCCCTAGTCAAGAACACCATCTCCCAAGCATGAAACAGGTCTTTAAGGATGGCGCGTCTGAGGACATTGTGCATCAACCGGTCATCCAAGTACTGGAGGATGGAACTCTGTGGACCTTAAACAAGATAACATCTCAACCATCACCTGGTGAACTTGGCAAGTGAATGCTGCTCTGAAAGGAATAACCTGAAACTAAAATATCTGCTGTGGGCTGTGAAAATTAAGTGTGAAGATAAGAATCCTCAAGATCTATGGAGACTGCCCAGTCATTCAAAAAATGATCACCGAATGTAGGAGCAACAAATGGTCTGGTCTAGAATGTGCCCCAAACTGGAAAAAATACTGTAGCACCCAACCTGACCCAAAAGGTGGATGAAGAAGAGGGCCCCTAATGGATGGAAGGAATCCTGTAGCTCCCAACTTAACCCATAAGGTGGATGAAGAAGAGTGCCAGACATGCCAACCCTGAAGAGTCCGTCTCAGTGAGGCAGTTAAATTTTTTCCATAAGTTTGAACAGTTTTCAGTAAGGTGCTAAAAAAAAAAAATGTTAGTGTAAAGCTCGAAAACATAAAAGTTATATATTCATTACATGGAGTGAAAATAAAACATTATGTTCAACTGAAGAGATTGTAAAGTACGCATAGACATTATGTACCACTAGTACAGTTGTAAAAACTCAAGTTCCAACCCCAACGCAGCTCAATGGCTTGTTGCTGTCTCTCAATGAGACGCAATTCTTATCTTTTTCCATCGCACAGGATGAAATCATATCTCCCGCAACAAGTCATACCCAAATTGGCATGTGATGTTCAAAAAACATAAATGTGCCCGTTCCATCTTTTATTCGCAAAAATCTAACTATTACTTTTTATTCTTCGATGTTGATTATTAATGCTTTACAAGGCTTATTTTCCCTTTTGTCTTAAACATGCATTGCCTGCTGGACGCCATTTTAAAACAAATTCTATAAACAGTTGGATCATGCAGATGCTTTGAATGAACAAATAGTAGCAGTTTAAAGCATCTGATGTGCTGCTGTAAAGTTAGTCTGGTTCCCTGCCGAATTTCATTAATTCTAATATAAATCACGGAATCCAAATCAACCATGGATGAACAAATTTTCTAGATTTTTTTGACAACGATCATTTTTCTGTAGTTTTTGCTTTTAAGGGTAATTTTCGTAAGACTTATGGCAAAATTGTAAGAGTTGGCAGGTCTGAAGTGCCCCTAATGGATGGAACTGTTCTTTTCAAAAGATGTTTAAGGCAACCAGAATTGACAGGGCATCATTTCCTGATTTAGCTCTCAAGGCGAGACAGAAATGTCCCATCTTATCTACATCCCTGTAGATGTTAAGATGTTGAGTTCATCATCTCTTCCTAACTCATGGAGTGCAACAAGATTAACCCTTATATCTTCCTTCCCTGAAGAACAAGATCAACAATCCCTTCTTTACGCTCTTGTGCCCCAGGCACCTCTAGTAATAGTGACCTCCCAAACATCTTTCCCCTATGACCATGGATAAAATGGCACTTTATATATCTTAACCATATCATACTCAATCTAATAATGCTAAAATAATTTTACATATATAAAGAACAAAAGAGGGCTGTTTTCATGGTGTATCTGTAGATTTATAAGCCCCACCTCCCATTTCTAGCGACCCAAGCCCTCCCTTTACTCTCTGTATCCAGGTCAATAATTTCCTAATTTGCTTGTGTCCATATTGTGTCTATTAATGCAATAGAAATTTGTTTATCAGAACTTCTTGCAGACTCACAAATATCCAAACAAGTAAAAACCAAAATCACAAAATTCTATACTATGAAAACTCTTCATATCTGAAGGGGACATACAATAATTCAGAGGAACAATTTTCTCTTGATAAGTTCTTAAAATACTGTGTGTACACCAGAAATTCAATTACAAACAAAACTGAGGATATGTTACATACCATTGTTATTCATTTCCAGGGATATGTACTCTGTGTTGCCAGCATTTCTCAACTGAATCAGGATACCCTGTTTCTTCTTGGTAGTGAATCCAACCCGTACATACTTGAAATCTGTTGCTGTCATACCCTGATCCTCATCAAACTCATAACGAATTATGAAGTTGGTCTGCATATTGACTCCCACCTCTGCATGTACAAAACAAAAAATAATTTAAAACTTTGTGATGGCCTTTGAATTAGAACAGTCACATTATAAGGAACAAAGGCTTGGTAATGTGGAGATTTACCACACTTACGATGTTTTGTCACAAAATATGCATTAAAGATTAACAGTGAAGGCAATCTTGCTTCTTAATGCAGCATCTGCTTCCTGGACACCAACTTTTTGTTCTGGATCCCTTACATTCTGTACTTTATCATAAAAACTATCATGCCTATCACATGACATATAATCTGGTACATTTTTATTATGGTGTCATGAAATAAAATAAAATCAACATGTACATCCATTCGACAACTGATTAAATTCTCACCTCTGAAACACATCCAGCCTCGGAATGGGGTATAAGCACAGTCACAAGTGTATCCTGAGTATGCCTCCCGACAGGTGCCCCCATTGAAACATGGGTTACTGGCACACTTTCCTACACAACCTGGAATAGTATGAAGTAAATGTCAATAATAATTACATAGACCTTTAAGTTTTATCTCCAGATTTAACTGGAATGATGTCATAAAAATGAGCAAATCCGACAATACAATTCATACCCTTCTTCTTTGCTAAGTACTAATATATTTAATTTAATGTTGGAGTTCTGTGCAACTACATCACAAGACATTTCTTTTTCTAATTAAGCAAGATAAACTTTACTGCACAAGATGAAGTACAACAAGTGTCTCATAAAAGGACTGATTCTTAATTGGACAAAAAAAAAAATTGCAAGGAATTTAAGATGAATCGATTCTTCTGCTTAATTGCTGCCAAATCAATCTCTGATATTATTTGGCAATAACAAGATTTTCAAGATGGTTTCCATGATGGCTATACTGGACAGCAAATCTGCAAAATTTTAATTTAGGTTCTACGATACATCATATGTCCTCTAGTGAAAACCACACATCAGTATGAAGATCTGTTTAAGTAGAGCTGTGACAGGCATATTGGACATCAGACTGGCACTATTTTCATTACAGACCAACTAAACATCATGAGAAGTTTTTTTGGAGAGAAAACCCCCCCATCTTGATATGACTCACCAATCCAAAGAAATTCTATTAGCAAAATTTTCAATGTCTTAGCAGGACCATTTCATTCAGGACAACTAGACACTTGGATAAATGTGTGTGTAAAGTTTTAAAGCAATCATCCAGGCAGTTTAGGAGTAGCAATAACAAACATCCAAATGAATGGATGTAAGATGGATGACAGACAAAAGATCATCCCATTAGTTCTTCTTGTCTGTGGCTTTTAGAGCTAATAATCAATTCTTGTAAATATGTCCACAACATAATACATAAAGACAACTGTAATGAGAGTGTAATTCACAATTACATAATTCATCTATATTAAGTTTTCAATAGCCATTGCAAAACAATTACTACACCTAACATAAATTCACTCAAGTTTTCTTGGCCCCTTTTTTACCTCATATTTATAGTAATTATTTTGCATGGTTAGAACTTTACTTTCAATAGGCACTATATACCAACATACCATTAAACAACATACATGCATATCTGAGGCAATAAAAGACAAAACTATAAAGAGATTTTTTTTGTCCAATATCAAAGAAGAGATACTATAAGTCCCACCCAGTCACATTATTCTGACACCAGGCCAACCATTCAGAAAACTAAACTCTTAATACTGAGGGACTAGTGAGGCAGTTGTTAGTTAACCAGTTTTGGCACAGATCAAAATGAAAGTCATGATGACATTTTGATTATATGGGTGTAGGTCTAACACAGATTTATTCAATTATTGATCATCATTAATTGAACATAACAGTACCCAGTAAATGAACTTCAAACAACAAATTTCAATTAAGTACCTGACACATGAAATAAATGTCTGAGACTTTTTGGTGCACAAAAAGGTGAATTATTTTTTAAAATGCATCCCTCACTAAGTTTTATGATTGTAGGCAGGATAAAATGCATACAGCATACCTAAAACTTGTGCAATTATGAGCCAAATCCAAAAATGTAACCAAAGCCAATAAAAGGCATAGGTCATACATTATATAAGATTGTTGTATAACTTAGGCATATTATCATCAATTTCACAGCTAAAACACAGAACTCAAGAGATGAACATAACAAAAGTCAGTGTAAACTATGAACCATAATGACTGAAATGAGGGCAAAAAGTTTCATCAAGAGGCATGCCCTCATTAAGTTTAATTATCAAAATAGCTATAGAAATGTAAATAGCATAAAGCACCTCTTGGCCACCAAGTGGTACTTGTGTACATGTTTCATCTTGGCCACTATATGGTACTTGTGTACCATGTTTCATCTTGGCCACTATATGGTACTTGTGGAGCATGTTTCATCTTGGCCACTATATGGTACTTTTGAACCATGTTTCATCTTGGCCACTATATGGTACTTGTGGATCATGTTTAAAATCAAATTTTGGTTGACTCTCACCTGTGACCATGCATCCTAAATTTAAACATTACTTGTATTACACTTTTTTACCATGTGCCATAAAAGTCTGAATTCAGAAAATTATAAGTATCAAAAGTCAACTCCATACCAGTTCAGCTGAGTTACCAAGAATGGTTTCAAGGTCTGTTATGTTCCAAAAAGAAAACATGTTAATGGACAGGAGGACAGATTACAGACAGACATGGTGACAACTCAATCCCCCCAAATTATATACCTATAGGATAATAAAAGTGTCTTAAAAATGATGGACTAGGCAATATATACAATAGAAAAGTATAAAATTCTTAAAGCACTCCAAGTACAGCTCAACAAGCCAAGTAATCACCTTCAGAGACCCCATAAGTGACCTCTCCCCTGGCAACCATTCCTCTCATGTCCATCAGCACACCATTGACCCTCAGTCCTCTCATGCAGCCAACATAACCATCTCGGTAGTCCACTGCTGCACCTGGTAACGAACAACACAGTAGAAACACATGCCTATATGCTTATTTCTAATAGACAATTCTCCCACAAACTTTTCTCGAATAAAATATCTCCATAATGAATAAAGTTTAAAGATTTTTTTTTGTGATTATTGCATTAATTTAAAAAAGTTAATAAAATATTTGAGATAAATCAAAAAGTTACTGCAGAGTGCTGAAACCATCTCTGATATTTTTCAGCAATAACAAGATTTTCAAATGTGATGCTGTGGTGGACATATTCAATGTCAGATTGGCACTATAGTCATTTAGAACAAAGACGACATCACAAGTTCTTTTGTCATAATGATCATCATCAATTCAATGATAGTAGTGACAACAAGATTTGCAAGACAGCTTTCATGGCAGCATACTGGAATGACTAGCTTCATTTTCATTAAGGACCAACCAAATAACATAAGAGTTATTATAAGAGGTGTATTTGTGAAAACCCCATGTCGACAGAGCCATCGATTTGGGATACTATTTTCAAGATAGCCACTGTGGGGAATAGTCCTTTTCACTTAAACAGACACTGTAAGAACTCTTCTGATGAATGTTAAAATGACTTCAAGGAGTTGCTAAAACGGGATTTTCAAATTGACAACATATTGGATGTCACATCAGCAAGATCAAAAGAACTTGAGAAGTCTTTATGAGAATACATTTTGATGCTTTCAAGTAAAATATGAAGTATAAAACAATAAAATTTTTTTACTGAAATACAGTGGAACTTCATTAATCCAGACTTTTTCTGGAAAACTCACTATATCAAGTTCAACAAAAAACAGAATTCCTAAACTTTAGCTTGCTTTGTTAATCAAGAAATTAACATTCCAGATTAGGAAATATAAAATGGTGACCAGAGGGTAAAATTAATACAAAATTGCCTTGATAATCTAGAAATAAATTGTCCAAAAATAAGAAAATTTGAAGAATTATATATGAAAATAGTCAGTCAGAGAACATACAAATCTGGAGGTGTCAATTGCTCTCTGATTAGTCAAATTCTAGTGGTATGTTAAAGTTATAAATTGAATATGTGATCATGTGTGGAAAATCTCAAAGTAGCATGACCATATTGTAACTAGCAGCTGCATTGTAAAAATGTCTCTGTATTGCTACTTGCAGATGGGTGTCAATAATCAAAAAATGGGATCAAATCTACACTTCTGATATAACATATGATTAATAATTCAAGTGTGTCATTAAATCTCTTTGTTGTTTCCCTGTTGTATGAAACAATCACAGTTTGTTACTGGCTGTATAAATAATGCTACATCAATTAGAGGCTCATCAGCAGCTTTATTAATTGTATATGACAACTTATACAAATGACTGAATTTTAACTTCAAGATATTAGTTTGTTAATTGTTGTACTTTTTACATTATGGCAACACCATCAAGCAAGAGTCAACTAACATAAATACCAATCAGATTACATGAATGTACACTACAATACATGTACAGTACATGTATATGGTATGATTTTGTAAAATAGAATATGCATTATTCAATTATCCGGAAATATCATGAATAGGAACATATTCACTGGAATGAGAGTGTCTCAATTATCAATGTTCCCTTGTACTGGAAAAGGAAGTGAAAAAAGCTAGAAATTAGCTCAGTAGTAAATAGTTTGTACTTCAGAATCCCACCAATTTCTAGACAAATTAATGAGTGTTTAGACATCATGAAGCTCTGTGATAAATGTCAGTTAAAAATATTTTTAACATTTTCAAAAAATGCAATAAAACCATTGGTGATGGAAAGAGATAAAGGAGAGGTCTGGTCATCCTCAATTTTGCTGTCAATGTTTAACTTTAGAGCATGTGTAAAGCTAAATAGTAACCCACCTACGACAAGTGGGGAGGTGAGGTCTAGCATTCTGGTGATCTCATCTTGTGGCTCATCCCTTGTCACCTCAGGGAAGTTGTCAACTCGTAACCAGGCCTGCTTGCGGTTTCTCTCCACATGAACAGTGTGCCAAATGTCATTATTCAGGCCGTTGATGGTGGTGTATTCTATCACTTGGATACCATTACCCACGTTGTAGCGAAACTGCATTGTGTCACCATCTGAAATTAAAACATAACTTGATACAGTAAGCTTGCTCAGAAATTAAGAAAGTTCAGTAAAGGCCTGTGTTGAATCACATTTCACAATCCAGGTCAAAAAGCTGAACAAGGCATGTAGAATGTTATTTGACATGGCTACCTTATCTAATCATATGTCGTTCACAGAATGTGACAAGAATATTTTATAAGGGTCACAATCGTAATGAATTAGAGGAAAGTTGCTCATTCTTTACATCATCTTTATTTTATAAAACCAACTGTGACAATTGTGAATGAAAATGCAGTGAGCTAACACTTGCAATACTAGTATATACCAATGCCCTCTCTCTCACATGCATGCACACACAACGATCAAGACGAGTTCAACAGATTTGACTGTACTAATATTGCACCAGTCTGAAATACGGGTTAAATGGAACAGATGTAGTATACCCTATGTCCTGTGTCAGACAATTTCCAAATTAAAGGCTAATTTCTTTGCGAACTGGTGTATCACATGTGCTCAGGTGTAATTTATAAAGTGAACTCTGTCATGTGAGTAAATTTTATAAAAATTTTAATAAATTCAGACATTCTACATGGATATTTTCATCCACCATTTTCACCAGCATATAAACCTACTTATTGGATTTAAAATTTATATTTCACAGAAATCTGCATTTAAACATTTAAATTTTAGAAGTATATTCAATTGTTTGATTTGCACTAACATTTTACAACCAAAAAGATTTAAATAAAAAAGATTAAGCTTTGATGAGAATTTTATTCTTTTAAAACTGGAATCTATCTTTAAAAATTATCTGAAATACCCTTCCTGAAAACTAAGAATGACCGTCACTGCATTCTCTTGTTTTGATACATCACAAATTAAAACATTTCCAGTTGCAAACAACTGCCTTTGTGAGTAGTATTCAGCATCAAATGGATTAATTATATAGTCTTCTAGCAGATAACCGATATTCTTGAGCAGACCACTTTTCTTTTTTTCGTCGCAGAAACCTTGACCTTCAACTTTCTGACACCAAATTGTCATGTTTCTTCCTTGCCCAAAATAGTAAGCTATCTGCAGTTTGTATATGGTCTCTAATGGAGAACTTTGAAATATGACCTTTCTGACCCCAGAATCAAATAGCTTTCTTCCTCAGCAAGGGAGCAAGATATCTACAAATTCTGTTATCTGTAGATCATGGAAAATGCTAGCTATTGTACAAAAAAACCCATTTTCTTCTTTCAGCCATTGACCTTGATCTCTGAACTTTTGATACCAAAACTGATGTGTTTTTCCTTATCCCATGTACAACCCATTCAAAAATTCTGGTAATTGTAAATGGCAGAAAACTCAAACTATTGTACTGAAACAATTTCAGTCCATAATTTTGACCATAACACTAATCTGAGCAGAAAAAGAATAATCCACATATACCATAAAAGAATTCAATGCACATATGTACAAAATGATTTATTTACCCTTCTGGTCTTTTGACATCAATTACTGCTTTAAGTTTTCGTATGTAGCACACTGAGCTTTAAAAAGCAGCAGACTCTTATAATGCATTTCAAATTACTTTGTACTAGCTGAGACTATTAATGTTTTGCACACTTGCAGAGCAATAAGTGCTGGGTTACAGACCCTGGATCTGAATTTTTGCTAATAATACTTAACAATCTCTCACAGTCAGCATTATAACAGTAAAGAACCAATACTCCTTTCATAACCTGACAAAGAATAGGAAATTTATATCTTCCATTTATTAGGTTTATTAGCTGGGAAATAATGTATCATTGAACATCAACTCTGTCAACACTGTCAGGTAGATGGCCAACCTGATACTTTAGAAATGCTCCTAATTGAGAAGCAGCCATTCCTCCTGAGGCATGAACCATATGACTGGGACAACCTTATATGTACAATGATGGAGACATTTATGAATTCCAGCCATCACGGACACATTATCAGCAGACAACCCTAGACAGTTCTGCCAATTTATGTTTATTCAAAGCATTATTAAATAATTAGAAAATGTTTTATTCAGTGGAATCTGCTGTTAATTTGGTAATGAAAGAAGACCACTGCTTTTTTCGTTGTTGAAGTCTCTTACACAGACTGGGTACAACTTTTTGTCATCATAATCACAGCTCCTGTCATAATCCAAATATGTTTACATGTAAGTTGCAATTTAGTGAAAAAAATGTGTAATGATCATGCCGAAAGCGTATTGGTTGGCATGTATGTGTGTGCATATATATATATATATATATATATATATATATATATATATATATATATATATATATATATATATATATATATATATATAAACACATATATGTATGACATATTGCTCCGGAAATATTTGAAGGTTTCTTTTTGGTTGTTGTTGTTTTTGGGCTTCACGCCTTTTTTCAGCACAAGATAGGCTATTCATGGCAGCCAGTATTAATAGTGGAGGAAGAAACCGGGAAATCACCAGAAAGAACCACCGACCCATGAGAAGCTACTGGCAAGCTTTCTCACATATCCACATTCGCAGAATCCTAGACTCGAACTCACGCCGACAGAGGTAAGATGGCAGTGGTCCGTAGCGGACAGCGCTTTTAAACCACCAGGTCACTCGGGGCCCTGTTTCTTTTTGGTCATATCCATTTGTTTATTTCATGCATAGTCACATCAATTGAAAGAATATCAGGCTCTTAATTTGTCAAGATAAAAAGTAAATTAAATGGCACCAAAAATCCTTGCATGATGTCTGATACCATGAGCTCTTCAACATTTCAAACAAAGTCTGACACAAGACCATAATATATATCTTAGACCATAATATGTGCAACATCAAAGAGTCTGTATGTTCTTTGGATTTGAAAGCCATATTACACAACGAATATGTTTTTTTGGTTTGGAAAGCCTGTAATAATAAAGAATCTTTATATTCTTTTGGTTCTGAACAAAGAATCTCTATGTTCTTTTGGTTCTGAAAGCCCTGAAGCACAAAGAATATTGTGTTCTTTGGTTCTCAAAGCCTTGCAACTCTATATACATTCATTGCAATCCTGCTGCAATGTATCTTCACAAGCAAGGAGTTGGCCTATGTGCCCTCCCACAAGTTGCAGAAGACAACCGAGTAAGTGTAGTGAAGGCTCAGTGGATAGTGTGCCTGACTTATTACTAAACAGTCTGGGTTCAAATCCAATTAAAGGATCATTTACCACAGTACATTTTTGAGCAAGCCTTTTTACTCCAAGTGGCTTGGTATTAAATAACCTACTGGTATTGCTGCATTGTAAAGAACCAAACCAAATCATACCACTTTGTTCAACACTGACCCTTGGCATATGTAGTTAGCCAAAATAGAATGCAGCTCAAGAAACTGCTCCAATTCATCTCGTTAGGAATACCTAGCAAAATAGTATAGAATTATCACGACTGCCTACAATGTCACTGACACTTATTTCATGTCAGCTTAAATTTAAAATGTTCACACACAATTCTTTCAAATCACTACATGTGATATCATGGAAGTCATCATATTGAATGAATGCATGTAACAAGCTCTCTTATTTGTCATTTTATTAGAATTGCTAAAGGGCAATAATTCTGTCATTCACAAGAAGCACTTCTTCAAAACATTGCTTCAGCTAGTAACATATATCAAGTGTTAATATCAAGCAAATGGATGTACAACCCTTAACCAATAACGATTGATGGATGGAGGTAATAAAAATTAAATAAGCCTGTTATTATTATTTACTTACACACTAGGCGAACTTGTATAAAGTCATTTTCTGTATCTCCTGTGTTGTGGATCAGAACTCCATTCTCTGCAGTTGTCTTAAACTGGAACCATATGTCTCCTGCACGGTCTCCCTCAAATGTGGCAAATTCTAGTGTGGCATCAGCCTTACGGAATGTCACAACGTTGTCTAACAAATCTGCATTACAGGAAAATACAATTAAGTCAAGACTTAAGCCACTGATGGGTCAATAGTCAATATCAGTAGATCAGACTGCTAAATTTCAGGCTTAAGTTTCAATCCTGAGTAAATATTTGTTGGTGAAATCCAGACGTAGCCTCAATTTCACCAACTTAAGTATTAAAGTAAAGTCTAGATTTAAGACAGTCCAATTGAAACCATAATTCAATTTCAGCTGATCAGATCACTGGCTTCTAAATTTAAGTTCTGTTCGTGAATTTAGGTTCAGTTTAATTACTGATTGCTGGTCTTAAAATACTGGATTAAGATAAATATTCATTTAAATATTTTTTTTTAATAAAAGGTTATTCCACAACTGGAACTGATGTCAAGTTCTCTGTCCCTATCCTCTTTTTAAGGTACATGTGATCTGCCACACATCTTAAGGTACAAGATATAAGTAGATTTAAGAAACAAGTCTTATTTTTGCAAATTCTTTGTTACTTAAAACACTTTTCAGTTCTGCAAAATACTTTTCAAACTAATTTGTGCTATTTAGAGTTGTTTACTCTTGCCCTTCAATTGGATTACAGATTTGTTTTAGATTTTTAAATATGCATATGGATATTTGGAGGGTCACATTCTTATAGTCAAGATTGTTTATCATGATGATCAACTTATCGTATGATTCAAGAAATCACAAAATCCTGCATTTCTACCAACCCCACTTTATAGATTGCAGAAAAAGCTTTAGTGTACACCACTGACACTTTATAACTATGTTACAATTGGAACCAACAAATCATAATGCAGTCTAAAATTGTAATAAATTGTTATTTTACTTTGTTATACAAAACTACTATTTCAAAACTGTAAACAAAAAAAACTGTCAAGATAAGTTTTGTAGTAACTTAGTAAAACAGACACAGTACTTCTTCAAAAGGATTACTTACTGTCCCCTGCACATTTGAGTTCACCCAGCATATGCTGACCGACCTTGTTGTCATTTATCGTTCCTGTGTCCCCAAAGTACATCTCCAAAACTGGCAAGTAATCCCTGTGTTGTAACAAACCCTGGTCATTAGTGTTATGTCCTGAGTCACAGTTACATGTGGTGCTGCTCCCTTCACAACCCTCCTCAAGCAAACCACACGCACACTTGAAGGATCCTGGGGCTGCACCACCCCAGTAATACATCGGCTGTAATCATACAAGGGCAAGACACTTTTTAAGTTTTTGGCATATAATTATTTGACATGTTGATAACTATTATAACTAAATTAAAGACTTATAAACAGATCCGTGAGGAATTTTTGCAAGCAGAGGTACTTTAAAAATCGGATTAGACAAATAACTTGGATTGCCAAGTAATAAAACTAACAAATTCTACCTTCCTCAAACCAGTAGGCAGTCAATTGTTCATTACAAATTCTGATGGAAAGTTTGACCAATCACAAGAGAGGCTATTTGTGAATCATAATGTTATCAGGCTTTCAAACATCACTTGTGAAAAAGTAAGAATAGAGTAGGGCTACTTACTATAAACAGCAGAAAAATATGAGGAAAGGGGACAAAATCATAACTGACTTCCCTACTGTAGTTAAACAAACCATATTCTACTTGTATATCTGCTCATCCAATGCAGAAAAAGTAGTTTTGAAGGCTTAAACTACTTTAATGTCGTAATACTTACCTGCTATCCTCATGTTTCTATCTCTTTTTCTGGTCAACAGTAGATGGTGAATATTTCCAATTAATAATTGCAGGTATAAAATAATATGAACATGAACCCAGTCTGATTCCTTAGCAATCATTGGCATTTGGAAGGGAAGACAGGTGACAATAGCAGGTTAAGTTTTACATCATTGAAATTAGATATCAGCAATACATAACTGGCTATTACTGTATCATGGCTGAATGGGAGACTGAGGGCCTAAAGATAATCTGTCAAAGTAGCCATATGATGTAGTTAAGTACTCTACTACAGAGATGAGGATGGCTTGACAATTTGTTGGGTTTAGGTAACGGAACTTAGTCATTAAATGCATTCACTCGGGTTTGACATTCACTGATAATGGAATGAAGAGAAGGAGTGGTGTGAGACTGCCAGAAGGCAGCTTTCATGACAACATTCAAGGAAGCTTGTCAAACATAGCCCAAGACACACAAATAATCCTAACATTGTGGGGTTTGAGATTCATGAAAAACATCTCTCTCAGTGAGAAATTGATATTAATCCACTTGAAATGCAAGTCTATTGCCTTCTAGCCCAAGTGATGCAGTTAGAAACCTTGCTTGAAAACTGTTCTTGACAGGTAGATCATTGGATGAGGCAGGCATGAAAGTGGAGAATTTGAGGGAGTGCTGTTCAGAGGAGCCCTCAATGATGTGATAACAAATCTCTCCTCAGCTTAATTTGATAGGAATGTTGACCAACAGGGGACTGTCAAACCATGATTGCTGGGGTCAGAGGGATGTTATCAGGATGAGCTGTGACTTGGTAGTCCTGAATCCTAATCGATTATTCTCAATGTAGGAAAATGCAGGTGTACAGTCAATCTCACATCAGACTAAAGCTTTCCACTGCTCATGCCCACTGGTCTAGCACATGAGAGACATAAACAGCTATTGTTTAGCTTCAATGCAAATAAGTTCATCACTGCCTTCCTCACAGATGAAAAGTATCTCCAATACCAACTGATAAGCATTACATTAGCCCATCTTGAAAAACTGTCCACTAAAATGATGCTCTTGTCAGCAATGTGGCCGACTCTGAGAGTGAGCTTCTCTGAAGATGTCAAATGAAGGAGGTTCCAAATTTCCAAGCAGAGAAAAGTAGCATCAATGCCCCCTTAGGCACCTTAGGATTGTTGCCTGTGTCAATAAAGACAGGAACATCTTGTGCAGTTGACACCATTAAAGTGCTGGAAAAAATGACCTCATTACTAGACTGCTGATGTAATGGGAAGCATTGTCTAAAATCACAGGTCCCGTGGGACTACTCCTTCAGGATCTAGGTAAGCCCAAAAACCTGTATCAGAAGAGTGAGGTTCCTGAGTATGAATCAAACTCCACAAGGTTCCTGAGTATGAATCAAACTCCACAAGGTTCCTGAGTATGAATCAAATTCCAGTCAGAAATCTGTGCTGTATCAACTTAGATGGCAATGAAACTTGGATCCTTAGGGAATCCTGTGAACAGGCAGTACTTGTGGTCTCCAGACTGCTAGAAAGTGGAGGGACTATAGAAGAATCTGCAATCAGTGTCCCCAGGAGATTAGGGATTAAGCCTACAGAGAACTACACAGCACCAAAAAACTACACAGCACCAAAAAAAGCTGCAATATAGCTGCACTCCCCAGGAGATTAGTGATTAAGCCTAGAGAACTCCACAGCACCAAAATAAGAGACACATAACTCACAAAGGCATGTCAGAGGGTGCTGTGTACCAACCAGTCATTGAAGTACTAATAATACTCTACTGTTGGTGTTCTGTGAGTGGAATCAAAGCCAAAAGGAACAGCTCAGAAAATGAAATATCTTCTCTTACAGTAAAAACCAGGAATTTCCTATGGGCAGAAAAGATTGTGATGTGTAGACCAATATCCTATGTATAGACCATCTATAGAGACCACCCAGTTTGAAACTAAGAGCAAAGAATGGAAGACAAGTCAAACCATCCCTTTTCATATCTGGCTCCCTCTTTGAATCTATACAATATCCAAATAAACTCCTACATATTGCACAATTCCACATCTCTTCATTATCACCTGACCAATTCAGTGGGATGAAGGAGATGAGCCCAACAGCTGAGAATGAATTAGTTTAACGAGATCTTCTGGAAACTTGTCTGCATACACAAAAAGTAGACAGTTTGTTAGTTTACTCTATGAGCACAGCAAGATCCTTTTGCCTTTTCTCCCTAGAGGAGGAAGGGATGTTTGGGACTGAAGGTTCAAAGTCCCATCTCTGCTCACAAGATAAGAGAGGCCAACAGGACTAGCCAGTTTACCATTTCTTCTTGGTGAAAGGATCTGGCAATTCCATCTCAGCACAGGAGGCAGCACATGGCATGCTGCCTCCCCATTCCATAATACGAAGCCAGAGGAAGCACACCCAGTCCAACAATCTATGGCACCAGAACAAAATTGTCTCTGGCATCACAGTTGGATAAAAAGATATAGCTAACTCTCCACTGGGTGGTGGAAGTCCACAAGCTATGTGTGTTAAACAGCTACATTAACAAGGAAGCTGTATTTTCCTGATCCCTTCCCTATGACTGGGTTTCAAAACTTAAAACCTATTCCCAATGGGGACTTAATAGAAACATCTCAGGAGCTGACTGACACCCTCTTATCAAGTTTCACATACTACCTGCACCCTAATCCACAGTTTAAGCAGGTAACTTACTCATTATGGAAGCTGGTGACTTCCAATATTAGAAAGTGCCACAAACCACTCCTGGGTTTTCCAGAGATGAAGTGGAAGATGCAGGACTCTTCTTCCAAGCCTTATAGACATAGAAGCAACAAAAGGGGCAACTGTATACACCTACATATGCCATGTATGCTAAACAGGTGTGGTACGTGTCCTTTTCATACCCATATTCACCAATACCTTAAGGCGTTAATAAGGCTGAAAGGAATACAAGAAATGCAACAATAAAACTAGAACAGGCATTATTTATCCTAACACCAGTTAGGCGGGCATTATTTATCCTAACACCAGTTAGGCTGGCATTATTTATCCTAACACCAGTTAGGCTGGCATTATTTATCCTAACACCAGTTACAAAATTGATTAAACACAGGAAACACTGCTTTGCTAACAATGTATTCAACCCTCAAAATCAGTGATAATGGACACTCGTACACAACAATAATGGAAGGATGGAAGGAATAAGGAGAAAATAACAAACATAAAAAAGAACATGTTTTAGATCAGAATTTCAAAAAGATGACAAATAATTAAGTGCTAAGCTTGAAAGAGACACATGTAAAAATGCATTATGCAAAAAAGATAATGATATTATGATTGCAGGAAGTGCACTGATGTATCAGACTGACACTGTATTGACTCTTATTCTAGACCTATAATTACTGATTGTAGGAAAAAATAATGTCCTTTCATTGAGGGCTAGTGCCAAGACAATTTTTAGCAATGCTGTAACAAAAGGTAATATATTAATGCTACTGAAACAAAAGAGTTTTGAGAAAGATGGGCATTCAAGGGCCACAACTCCTCAAGTCATGTGGAATGCAGGAAATGCAACTCGTTCAATATCCCATCAATGTAAAGGTGCAAAACTAGGATAAAATCCAATTTTTCTTAGTTGGCAGAACAGACAATCATCAGGGGACACAACTCCTCTAAATAATATGGCACAACTGAATTTAAAACTTAATCACGATCTAAAGCTGCATGCCAAATCTGGCTAAAATCCAGTAAAGGTTTAAAAAAGCTATACTGCAGAACTTAGATAGGAAGATCGACAACCTCAGGCAAAAAAGTTGTACTGCAGAACTCAAAATCAGGAAGATAGAAAACCTGAGGTCATAACTTCTGTAAATTATAATGAGGAATGCTGGAAATCAAACCTGTGCAAGACTGCATCAATATAAAGCTGCATTCCAAATTTGATTGAATTCAATACAACTTAGTAAAGTTATGCTGCTGGAACTAAAGTTAGAAGGACGGGCAATCTGGGTCAAAACTCCAATAAAATGATGAAAACTGAAATCATTAAGGTTCCATCCATACAAAGAAGCCTATTAAATTTGGTTAAAATCTAACAAAGCTTAGAAAAAAAATTATTCTTTTGAAACAAAAGCAAGGAGAAAGGACAATCAGCAGCCATAATGCCTGTGAGTGATGTTGAGGAATGCTGGAAATCTAAATCAATCAAGGACTCATCAATATAAATCTACATGCCAAGTTTGGTTAAAATCCAGTTAGTAAAGTTATGCATCAAAAACCAAAACAAGATGATTGGAAATCATGTTAGAATGCCTGTAGGTGATACTGTGGAATGCTAGAAATTGAATTCATTCATGGTCTAGCCAATCTGAAGCCAAAATTGAGAGAAACCATACGAATTTTGGTCAAGTTTTGCCATTTTGTGTAGAAAAAAGCAATATGTGGGACATAATTTCTCATAGATGAGACCATATCCATATATGGCACAGGTAAGCCTATGAGACACAAATCATACCAAACTGCATTAAATATGCTGATTCTTGAACTATCCCAATTACAATCAGCATCCCATTTGGACATAGGAAATTAACTGTCAAAGATCATAAATCCATCCAAAATGAAACCAACGACAAAACCCAATAATGTGCATTCCAGAACTGTCTCAGACTATGCTAAATGGTTCCAGAACTACCAATTGCTGCTTATATGGATCTCCAGTAGTAGAGATTTAAAAACTGATGGAATAAGTAAAATAAGTCAAAATATAGTAAGCAAATCTTCTACCAAATGGCATCCAATGACCTGCATGTGTCCCAGAGCTATGGCTGTTACAATTGTGAATGAACAGATAAGTGGATGGTGGAAAAGGTAGTTCCATTATGTCTCCTGCATCTCAGAGAAAATAAGAGACATCACACATGTGGCTGACTGTTCTATCAACAGCACAATTGAAATAACTAACACAATATTAACACTACTTACCTGGAATGTCCGTCCAACCCACCAGGCATATGTAAGTGCAGTAGAACCATCTGCAATGAATAAAAATGTGTCAGAATTTAAGCCATGGAAACAAGCTGGAAAAACTAAATACACTTAACTTCACCGTTTCTTGCATTAATTTTACAAAATTCACAAGTTCTACTTCAAAAAAATATGATCTTGAATTACATTTGCATCCCTAAAAAAGTATAGTGGTAAAAATTCATATGCACTTTGCGCTGCACTGAAGAGCTGGTTTAAATTGAACTGCAACAAGTATTATGAAACCTTAACTGAAAGCCCTGGATCAAAAATGAATGCAGGGTATTTTCAGTCTCATTTGGTAATAAAGTCCTACAAACAAGAAGCTGGCCATTGCTTACATGGTGAGCCCAACCTCAAGCTATATTTCTTATTGGAAGAGGGTAGGATAAAATGGTTGGAAATTAAAGGAAAAGTAAAAACACTTTCACATTTACGTTAATCCATTGTGTGGATGGGTGGACACTTAGATATGTACACAGATGTCCAAAAATTGCTATGTTGAACTTCTCCAAGGTAGACAACAGGTGAAACTGTATTAGCAATATACATATTGTTTATGATTAGATTCAAATGACTAATAATTATTCATCACAAGGTAGCATTTTGCATTGCTTCTCTGCCTCTGTATTGGTGTATCAAACTGGCAAATTTATTGATAATTAGAGGATCATTTCACTCCATCTTAATAAATAATTAGTTTCTTCATCTTAAATTGCATCATACCATCTCAATAATAATTAGTTCATATTCAATCTTGCATAATAAATTAAGCAGAATATATTACTAATGCAGCCAGATGTTTCAGAGATATATTGCAACATAAACAATATTTAGACAATTACTGTGTTAAGCAAATGCCATAGATCTCATATACTGATGGAAAATATAACACTCACTGGAGATTGTTTGGATATATACATCATACATCATATGGTTAGCATAAAAAAAATATTGGTGCATTTTACATTAACAATAATTTTGCATATTATTATGCTGCCTTCTCTGCTGAGGCATATTCCAAAAAAATATTCCAAAAAAATATCAGGTTAAATTCATGATGATATCCTTTTGCATGTAATGACCTAAACTAAATGAAACGAGTCCCTGCAAGGGACCCATGCTCTACTTGGCAAATAGAATATCCAGGAATTCAAGATAAGACTTCCATATCTCCAAATCGTAACAAGACCTCAGTAAAGCAGAAGAAATATTTCCCGGTAGTTAGACCAGTTTTACTGTTTTTGTCAAGTTGTAAAACATTCATTTAAAATGATATGAGATTCAAGACTGATTCAGTGACAGTAAACATGTTCAACCAAACAATATTTTAAGTACACTAAAACCTTAAATACCTCCAGTATAGTTTCACAAACTGCATTTCTAAACCCTATGGAGCTCTATAGCTTCTTGCTAACTCCCAACCTGTCATAATCCTTGAAACACTTTTCAAATTTCACATGGCAATGGCAATCCTTATATTTTTTAAATTTCACATGGTGATGGGCTTTTCTCCCACCACCCAACATGTTCAAATCAACACATAAACAAAACTGTTGCTTTTTCCAAAAAAAATCTGACTATTGGATTTTATTCTTTTGTACTGACTATTCAAACTTTTAAAGAGTACTCCTGTCAAGTCAGTCTGGTTCTCTGCCCAATCCCGCAAAATGTAATTTGAAACTCAAATTTCAACTGAACATAATCAAGACAGCATCTTGATTTTACTGCAAAAATCGTATTCTTATAATTGCAACTTTTATTTTGAAAGTCAATATTTTAAGTGTCATTTCTGTAATACTTATGGTCAAAGCTGTATTTCTTTTAACTAGCAAGTGTTGAAACCATCTCTTCTCTGCTTCAGCAATAAAATATTTTTCAAATTAGCTGCGGTGATATACTGGCTGTTAGTTGAGCACCATTTTCAAAATTCTTATGCTGAAAACCCATTTTATAATAGTCATCCATTCAAGGGGAGTACTGGAAACAAAATATTTTGGACATTTCTTTTGGCAACCATACTGATGAAGGACTGGCACCTTTTTATTTATGACCAACTGTGTATCTTTAAGTCTATTGGAGAAAACCAATGCTGACACAGCTGTTCAACTGGGAGGAGCAGAGATTTGTTGTTGTTGTTGTTGTTGTTGTTATAGGGTTTAATGCCATTTTTCAGTAAAAGATAGGCTATACATGGCAGCCAGTATTAATGGTGGAGGAAGAACTCTGGAAAACCCATGGGAAGAACCACCACCCACAAGAAGCTACTGGCAGGCTTTCTCACTAATCCACGTCTGGACTCAAATTCATGCAGAGGTAAGATGGCAGTGATCTGTAACGGTCAGAGCTTTAGACCACCTGGCCACCGGAGGAGCAGAGATAACACTATTTTCAGGATATGACTTTCCATCCAGGAGTAGCAATAACTGGACATCAGTCACAAGTCTTTAGTGAAAACTTCATGTGAGGGTTAATAACAAGATTTTCATGATGGCTGCCTCTGTAGAGGCTATACTAAATGTCAGATAGGTACCATATTCCTTTAAGTTCAACTGGATATGATAAGAATATGACATTTCTAGTGGAGTTGTGATTACATGCTTTTTAAGATGGTGGCCGTAGTATCCATCATGAGCATTAGAAATGCACCATTTGTATTTAGGATCGTAAGTAATCTTTAGGTGAAAACCCCATGCTGATCTAACCGTTTATATAGGAGAAACGATAACAAGACTTTCAAAAAGTCCACTGTATTGTCTATATAGGACATCAGATCAGCAACATATTATTTTAGGACCACCTAGATCTCAATGAAGTTTTTGACTGAAAATCCCATTTCAGAAGCAATTCTGCATCCTAAGTTTTTAATTAAAACTTGTTCTACTATTACAATACATTTCAGGAACAGTAGCAACAACAAAATATTCATAATGTCCATAGTAGCATCTTCACTAGCCAAGATTCTGATATATTAACCCTATATACACCTTGGCAGATCGATCAGATATTTCAGGGCTTTGTCATAGTGACATCAATTGAATTTCAGGAGTTGCCTCTCTTAGTATGCAATGCCAAGTAACCAATAGCATATAACAGCAGTGCATTTTACATAAGCCAAACATCATGGAGACAACAGACTTCAAAAGCATATTTTAAGTTTAACATCAACAGCATAACTATGTACCAGAGAAAAACCATTACAGATGTATTTGAGACAAAGGAAGTGTCTGTAAAAACCAGACCTGTTTACCCATAAATTTTCCTGTCAGTATTTTAAGCAATGCCTGTCAGTATTTTCAGACCGCAGTCAGTATTTTCAGCACACAAATAGTAGATACTATCAATATACTATAATTATCATAATGTAGTATTACACGACATAACAACTATACAATATTGTGTAAATAACTCTTAGTTTGCAAAGACGCTGGTATTCAGTTAATTCTGTGTTTCAAGGCACAAATATGCAGAAATTGAACACCACTGACTTAAACATCCTGTTCTTATTATAGTGATAAAAACCACAAAAAAATACAACATATCCAAAATTAATGTTTTTTACCTCTGTTACTTTCTCTAAAAATTCTGTTTTCTCAGCTTCACACATATCCATAACATTTTAATTAAAGCCAATTCTCTATTTTACTTGGTTAAGGACGACTTGATATAAAACATTATGACATTGTTACCACCCATCCACTTAAAAAATAATAAGTTTATCTAGATAGGTGAAGGCAATCTTATTTATCTGATAAAATCTAGTATCATCTTTGTCAATATTTACTAGAATGGAAATAAGGTTCATAAATTATTTTTCATTGCTTCCGTTAACTTGTCAGCTGTACTCAATGACAAATTCATATTTGCGATCAACTCACATAGAATCGCCTCAGCACGTGTTATTTGTTTTTGAAGTATGTTTTGATCACTGACTTCCTTTCCTTTCATCATTGACAAAATGTTTCTATTTCCATTCACTAATGATATTAATTTTGTATGATTTTCCGATTCCACATGCCGTGAACAGTCATTCCTTCCACCATGTGCACAGGAAAAGTCTAAGTTGCAAACAGTGCAATGCACAAAATGTTCTCCTTTTGACGATGGTTTAAGGCATAGCCACAGAGTAGAATAAACTAGTAGAAAATGCTGCTTTCTGTGTTAGACTTTCCATTTTCATCATCAGTTTCGTGCTGAAACTTTCTTGTCGGCGGCATTTTCCTTTGTTTAAACGACCGGATGTTGAGAATGTCAAAATAAGTGACGTGGCACAAAATGCGGACGCGGATGCGGACCGAAGAGACGATACAACGAAACAAAACGGCTTAAAAAATTAATTTTAAAAAGTAATAAATAAATGCAACCTCAAATCGTATTTTCAGTTCAATGACCGTACGGATGGACTTTATTCCTTACAAATACGGTCGGGTAAACAGGTCTGAAAAACATGGACTGGCAGTGGAAAATTGCCTTTTTATGAGTACATTCCAGTCGTGTCTCCATCATGTAGGAACAGGGTTGAAATTTGGACAGCCTGATTTTCATTCATATCAAATGAAATTCACATATCTAAAGTATTGAAATATCTGATTGATCCATGTTGGTAAGGTTAACATATTGGACCTTGGAAAGCAAATATGCCATAGCAGCAGCTGATTTAAAGCTTGCTAGAATTACATGAAAACCCCATACCAATATGCCCAGCCATTCAGGAAAAAAAGAGGAGTAAGATTTTCAAGATGGCCACCATGGCTGTTATACTGGATGTCCAAAAGGCACAACTTTCATCCAGGATCAACTTGACATTATATGAAGTCTCTGAATGAAACCCCATGATATATATTCAGCACAATATCGACAACAAATTTTTCAAGATGTCAAAGTGACACCATCTTTATTCAGAACCAACTAAACCCTGGAATAAATGTGTGTAAATTATAGATAGGACTGAAAAATCCAAATTCTAGAAATCTGTTATTGACAGCTTACAATCAATAATATACATAACATCAATTCTCATTGTGGTAATTTAATATTATTCATTCTCCCTCCTTTCCTACTTCTCCTAGTAATATCAATCACACTATTCAACCTTTGTTTTCATTAGCACTCTATCTAAAGTACTATGGACCTGGTTTATAATTAAGTATATATAACCTTATTATTGTCTAAGGAAAGATAGCCCATATCAACAAGCCTAAAGTTTCATCACTTGCTGAGTGATGTTAAAGTAAAACTACCATTGTTGAACTCCCTCCAACACATACAAATATCATATGCAAAACAAGTTCAATGTAGACTCAGCAATAAAATAAGTTACATATTATTTTATTTATTTTAAACATTTCTCAGAATATGGCAAATCCTCTACATAGATTTAGATTAATAGATATAAAAGACTTCTGTTACTGGTAAGACAGACAACAGGCCATCACACCAACTTTTCTGGTCTATGACCAGTTAATTAAGGAAGATATGAACACAATCAACTATAACAACCTGGCTTGAGAAGCAGACGAGAATTGTTGCATTTGTACTCAATTGACTGTTCACAGGATATGGCCCTCTCTATAACTTCTGTAAGTCCTGCCAAATCTGTATCATACACCACTTTCCTTGAGTAGAAGTTGGGGGCCTGGTAACCATTAACTGTGATGTAATTCATACTGTTGTGTCCAATATATGTCTCGACTGGCAGATCCGAATCACCTAGAGGAAGCAATAAAGTGATATTGTAATACACAGAAAATAGCTACATGTAAAGCTGCAACAAATAATTATAATCACTCTCATAATTAAACTGTATACAAACAATTAAAATCAGATAATAAAACCCAAACTTGCCAGTCTACTGCATCATAATGAATAAACCACATTATTTTCTTTATATGCAAAAAACTCCTTCTTATCTGAAGGTGCCTTGCACACTCCAACTTATGTATTCTTGCATCTGAAATGGTTTTTTTTTGCAGGGTATTAAATTTACCAATCATAAATGTCCATTTCATTTTCAGCCCTATTATCATATTCACCCCTGTCCATTTTACTTTTAGGCCTATCACCACATTCACCATTGTCCATTTTATTTTACACCTAACACCACATATAATACTGTCCATTTTATGTTCAGGCCTATCACCAGATTCACCATTGTCAATTATATATTTAGACCTAGCACTGTATTGGCCAATGTTCATTAAATTTTACCCCCATCACCATATTCACATTTGTCCATTTTAGTTTTAGGTTAATCACCATATTTACCACTGTCTACTTTATTTTTCAGCTGTATCACAGCAGTCACCACTGTCCATTTTTGTTTTAGGCTCATCACCACATTCACCACTGTCCATTTTACTTTTTAGGTCTAGCTCTTCATTCAACAATGTTCATTTTAATTTTGAGGGGCTGCAGTGACTCAGTGGTTAGCACGCAGGACTCCTGACCAAACAAGTGTGGATTTGAATCCTAAATCAGACCAATGTGGGTCAGCCATTGTCCTGTGTCCTTTAGCAAAGCAATTTACTCCAACTGACGTAGCACTAAATAAGCTACTAGTGTTGCTGTACTGCAGTAAAGCACCAAACATTTTACTACTAGACCTATCACCATTTTGACAAAATTAGGAATCTATAATTTGATGCTATATCCCTGTTTATTTGTACTTCCTTACTTATTTCAATAACTAAAAAGTTTAATATGATAAAAGTGCACAGAACTAAATCAATTGAATCATTGATTTATAATTTCTAACCTGTCACTAGATTGGCACTAATACTGGCATCCCCTTGCACCTTTCATGCTTAACGGACTTCCCATACTAACACCGCGCTATATTCCATACACAATGGGGTAGTTTATTTCCATCAGACAACATAATGACGTAATTCATGCTATTTGGTAACTGCCGGATAATTCCATAAATTACCATAACATTGACTTTGAATTGTTAAATCCATGTGAAAGGCAAATTTTTTGTCATTTTTTTCCTTTGCTTGATTCAACACTGTAAATATCGGAAGCAGATGACATATGTATGTACATCTTTAGTCACACATGCACCCCTTTGCAGAAAATGGACTGGTCCAGATAGTGGAAATGATTCTCAAGCATGTCAGTCTATTACACTGAAAACTTCCGTTAAGCATGAAATGCGCAGGTGATGACAGTGTTTTGGCATTTCTTCTCACATTCAGGTTGGAAAATATAAATCAATGAATGAATTGACTAAGTTCTTTGCATTTTTTTTATCAAATTAAATATTTCCGTTATTGAATTCTGTATGGGGGTACAAACGGGGATGTACCATCGGACTATAGTATTCATCCCATTCATATCCTTTTTTTACCATGGCACAAAAAAATTGATTGCAATACAAATTGAAGCACACCTGCTTTATTTCTGACTACTGACAAGTTTTTAAAACAATACAACCAATGTCTATGTCTTATTTGATCCAGAGTGACGACATGAGGGTTTAATTTACCACCAAATGCCAAGGATGTTATATTCGTGTTACACTGCTGGGTGAAGGATAATAATAATGTTTATAATATGGCTAGAATGAGGAACTAAAATATCGCAATTTAAGACTACATTGGCAGTTTCTTATTTTCACCATATTTAATTGTAAACCAAAATGACCTAATTGTCAAGTACAAGGCTGAAATTTGAATTACACCATCTAAGAGCTGTTTGAAATTTTAGACATGTTGTACTCTTGACCATCTATATGGCTGTGCGGTACCTGAACTCAGCTCAATGCTTAAGTGCTCATAAAAATGCAACTGCTGACCAGTCTGCTAAGAAAATACTATAAACAGACAGTCAAATGAACAGATCAAACTGCATAAACATAAACAAATCTTTATGGATTTCAAACAGAATACATGTTAAACTTTTGTAGTTCTGTGATTAAATGATCAGATTCATGATCAGAAAGGTTCAGATCAATTCCCACCAATGGATCAGTTTAGACTGGCTACCATGGCAACATGCCTGGGCAAAGCACTTTCCACTGCGTGCCTAGGCACAATATAACCTTCAAAAAGTTCTGTTATGGTGGCGCTCAGCAATTATGTACTTTTGAGAGAGTGATCCATGAAGTTGTTTGCATTTAAAACATGCACAGTGGAGAGAATGTTGGCATACCTCTATGCTACTTTCATATAATGTGGCTGACATTTCTTTGGATCTTGTACGTTTGCAAATTGTAAATGATCTTAGCACACTGCTAACTAAAATGACTGGTCTCTTGTGCTCCAAAACTCAACCTGAATTTGTCTAGAGTACATTATCCTTGGCAGCTATTAAAATAGGAAAAAAGAATTTTGCCAGACTAGACAATACCAGCTTCTGAGAGTGTAATCAATGAATTACCAAATATATAAAATGTAGAAAAAGTTATAGGCTCCTTATTTTACAATTTACCTCTGAAGTTCAGGAAGTGAAAATAAACAAGTGGAGCTAGCATTTTTTTTGAAAGGTGCACATCTAAAGTAAGGCCAAGCTGTATACTCTCTAACCCATATTACACCCATTGATCATACACTTAAATAAAGGGAATTAAAGGTTCTTTAAACAATACCCAAGATATACAGTCTTTTTTAAACAGCTAGTATAACTAGTGAGGAAACCCAGTGAAATTTTTTTCTTAAATTTTAACCCTATGCTAAATATATGAAACTGTAGAGTGCCATCTATGCCATAAAATGCACCCATCCCCAGATGACTGCCATTTCTTGAATATACAATTCCGTAAACTTCAAAAGATGTCACTATTCAATTTTTGAAGGCATAAATAAAAAAATTATTCTTTATTCTGGGCAACATTAGATTCCCTTCACTTACTTTTTCCATTGCACTTAACTGGGAATGGCTTCAGAGGGCCAGAACCATCAGGGTCTATGGTAACAGGTTCTTCTCCATCCATCACTGTGTACATGCTGTACATTTCACATGACAGTGGGTGGGTGGCTGGAAGAAACAAAGTAATATATTCTGAAACATCTATTGAAAACCTAAACATAATTAAAATGCACAGTAACAAGGAAAAATATCTATCTTTAACAAATTTTCAATGGTTCAAAATTTATTCCATTAACAAGGTTACAAGTAATTAATTTACATTTTCCTTTCTTGTGACCCTGACCTGGGGAAAAGGGCATGTAGATTTCATATTCAGAACAATTTCAAGTCTGTATATGACTAAAAATTTTCTTGAAATATCCTCAATGATTAAAAACATGTATGGATCGAGGATGCAAATTACTGACATGTACAATGACCTTGACCTTGATGTGGTGGTATGACATGTGCAACCTCAATATCATTAATAGTCTTCACTAACCTAAGCAAAAATCTTTAACAAGTTTGGTAACTGTTGATAGAACTTTATCAACTGTGTGGAAATAGTTTATCTTATTGTAGCAGTAACCCTGACCTCTGCATTATTTACCCCAATACTGACATGGTTTTTCCTTAACACAAGTGCTGGTCATGACGCTGCATTGTTCTCTGAAAATTTATCAGCCTGCTTCAAAACAACAACTTCATTTTTTTATAAATATTTTTTTTTGTAAAGGCAGCTATATTGGATGGAAATATCAATTTCATCCAACATTTGGTACAAGGATGATTCATGACAAATATGGACAAAGTTAAAAAAAATTCATGCCAGATTCTTCCCATCATATATGGTAAAACTCCATTGAATGCTATCTAAAAATGGCATTTAAATGTATTTCTCTTTTTAGTAATGGTAACCATTTTATGATGGTATATCAGGTTCATTTGAACAAACACCTTTATGGCTGGATGCTTTTTTACAAATGTTGTCAAATTCTACCAAGCAGTTCTTTGTGAACAAGTAATTTCAATGTTTTCTATTTTTTGTAACAATGGCCATATTTGATGGCAGATCTGCATCATCTGAATGCCTTTAAAGTCAGGATGATGTCTAATTTTGTCAATTTCTGTTAAACACTTTTTGAGAAAAAGTCATTTAAATATTTCTCTGCTTTTACCAACAACTGCTATATTAGACAACAGATCAGCATCACTGGAACAAACCTGAACGGGTTTCATGTCGAGATGCTTTCTTTTAAGTTTGGTCAAATTCTGCTGGATGATTTTTGAACATATCACCAGTGACGTAATAATAATGTAGATCATAGTGACCTATTACTGTATGATGGCCTATAATGATTCCATATGATAAAATTTAATGACCATAGGAAAAATAAAATCATACTGAGTGTCTAATAGAAGCCAACCTTAGAACAAGAGTACAATGAATAGAACACTATAATAACACTGCATATTTAATAGCCTGCTATGTAAATAACTAAGTTTTTCTCAAAACCATTTCTCTTCTTTCAGCCAGAGACCCTGACTTTTAACCTTTTGATCCTGATAACAAAAGACTTTTTAATTACTCTAAGTTTGAAACTTCCATCACACTTGGGCCAGATCATTTATGTAAATACTGGTATTATTAAGTGAAAATTATTCTTCTTTCAATGACCCTGCAAAGTGACCTTTTGACCCCAAACTCAATAGCCAACTTCCTTACCACAAGTGCAAGCCATTCACAAAACTGCTTGAGGAGCATAATGTAGAAATAATGTCACTAAGGTTCTTCCTTACATCAAGTCAGTCATACAAAAATTTGATGATAATATCTGAAGATGAACTCTGTATGCTAAGACCATTTTTCTTCTATCAAAGTGAATTTGACCATGTACCTTTTAAGCCTGAAATGGATACAGTTTCTTCTCACTCCAAATGCAAGCGATCCATAAAGCTTGGTAACTCTAGATGGTGAAAATTTTAAGTTTTTACATGGAAACCAGTTTTCTTCCTTCAGTTACAAGCCATCCACAGAGCCTGGTAACTGTAGAGGGTGGATAACCTGAGATACTGTGAGGAAACTGTTCCTTCTTTCTGTCATAATGACCTTAACCTTTCATATTTTGAGTGTGAATTTGATAAGAGTTCTTCCTTGCTCCAGGTGCAAGCAATTCACAAAGTTTGATAACTGCCGATGTCAGACAACTAAAGTTATTGTGCAGAAAACAAATTAGAAAGAGATAGATGACTGACAAGATCATAACATTTTGGTGGACATACCAAAAATAATATCCTACTTTTTTCAACCCTGATCAAGACAAGATTCCTAGGCAACTCATTCAAAGATTCCCTGTAAGTATTACTACAATTGATAAGAAATGCATCTACCAAGAATAAAATCATAAATGTAAGCAGAGTGGCCAACCATAACAAGACAATCCCAGTAAGGCAATTTATATTTTTCCATTAAGTTAAACAAATTTTTGAAAGGCAAACATTGTGTTCAACTAAAATTTAATTACCCCACCAGTACAGTTTAAAAAACTACAGTACCAAACTCCATGGAGGTGAGAGTCATTTTACAAGATCTCCCAACATTTTAAAATCTTCTGGACTCTTATTCAACTTCACCTTGCAACAGCAATCATCTCTCCCACCACAACATACATCCAAATCAATGTATGATGATGACTATATGTAACTGTTGACTTTATTGGGGATTTTGCCCCAAGAATCTCAGTATTCCTTTTCATGTTCATTGTTTAAGCATCTTAAGAGGCTTATTGTCCCTTTCATATCCATTGTATTTTCATTCACAGGATGCCATTTCTAGAAAATGCTATGTAAACACCAGCTTGATCATGCAGGCATTTTACATGATGCATATGGTCTATTTAGTGTATCCGAGCACAAATTTAAAACAAAAATACTCCAGATCAAATTTTAAATATTTCCTGATCTAACAATGTGACAAGTTTAGATGTAGCTTTGGGTATACTGTCAGGAGTGAAAGACACATCACAGGAAAGCAGCTGTATTAAGGGTAACAACCCTAGTTGAAGAGGCTTTGATAAAAAACACTGAAATAATGGATACATTGGAACCTGATCTTGATCCTGATGAAGATTCATTGCAATGTGCTTCAATGATTTCAATTGCCTTTTAAAGAGTTGAAATCTGTATGTTGGAAATACCAAATTCTTTCTTGCATAGCCAACAGGAAGCTTTGATCTTAATTTCGGAAGGCCATATGCAGGCTTTAAAATGATCAGGTTCTTCCCATAAAATTTTAAAAACATAATATCCAGGCATTCTTTAAATAATGATATTAGGTCCACAAAGACACACAAAAAGATTGGTCCAAGAATGGCAAATCAGATCTAACAAATTTAAAATGAATATACTAACTAGCAAAACATAAAACGTAATAAAATAATTCATGAAATTGAAAAAACATTAATTCTCAGTGTGTTGGCAAAATGACCAGTCAAAATGATGGTGTTGGCTTCTCCCTCAGTTATCAGTTATATGTGCCTCAAAAGTGTTGCATTCCACAGTAATCTGAAAGATGTCAGAATCCATATACTAAAATGTTTCCCATACACAAAAGCACTCAGATTACTGGTTTCCATAGTCATGAAATTAAGACTTTTTCAAGACATTTAGACTTTTTTTCTAGTCATTTTCAGGACCTGGAAAAAAAACTTTTCAAAATTTTAGACCTTTTCAAGATTTCCAGACCTGTATGAGAACCCTGTTTTAAGTACTCCTGTAAAGTTAGGCTAGTTCCCTGACCAACTCCACTGAATCTTATGTGATTGCCAGATCTGGATCAGACAAAAGCCTAAATCTAGATTTGATTGCAATGATTATAGCTTAGTGATTTTTACTATTATTCTATAACCCCAAAATGTAACTGTCATTTCAGTAAGATTTGTAGTCAAATTGCAAGATTTGGCATGTCAAAAACTGATGACTACAGGACAAGCGGTTATTATATAATTAGAAGCCATTTACGGAAAAAAATGTAATATGCTAGTGTAATACTTCTTCACATACTACCATAATATAATGTTCTACGTTCATGATGTGAAGAACATCAATGAAAACACGGTATAGATAGGTAACTAAAACTTCAATAAAATGCAAGGTTTTTGACTCTACCTAACTACAATACCCAAGACCCAAGGTGCAACATATTTCATAGTGCCAGTAAGACTATTTACAAATGTGTATCTGATGTAAGTGTACTTACAGATGTATATCTAGCATAAGTATGATGAACTACAGATCTTATCTAGTGCAGGTAGGGCCAATTAAAGATGTGTATCTAGTGTAGGTAGGGTGAATTACAGATGTGTATCTAGTGCAGGTAGGACTACATGCAGATTTTTATCTAGTGTAGGTAGGACTACTTATAGTTGTGTATATAATTAGGTAGGGTTACTTACAGATGTGTATCTAGTGAAGGTAAGGCTACTTATAACTGAATATCTAGTATAGCTAGAGCTACTTAAAGATGTGCACAAAATAAAGTTAGGACTATGACAGGTATTTATTTAGTGCAGGTAGGGGTATTTACTGATGTGTAGCTAGGTCTTTAACATATATGTATTTAGTGTAGGCTGGGGTAGGTGCTATTTACAAATGTGTATCTAGTGTAGGTATAACTGGTGAAGTTAGGGTTACTTACAAATGTGACAGACTGATCCCTTGTATCCTGTAGCACCACAGGAACAGAAGAAGTTCTCCCAGTTCTGAGTACACACTCCTTCATGTTCACAGGGGTTTGGTGTACATCTGGCAACACAACACAACAAATCTGATTGATATCATATGGTAACAGTACAATACACTCCACAACACTAAGCAGATTATTTGGGCAGGTATGATCAACTTATGCTAATTATATCAAGGCAAATTGCTCCATCATTGTAAAATATTCGCCCCCTCCCTATATTTGTTTCCTATTGCACTGGCTTTAAAATTTGGGCACGCAACAAATTTTTTTAATCGTGAGGGAGAAAGTTGTAAGGGTCAGCAATAAGGAATGTGTGATTGGCCAATGGGAAACACACGTTTGGAGGGTGGAGTTAATAGGCTGTTTGCTGAAATAAGTATATAGACTGATCTAAGTTTTTACAGGATCAAGTATCCAAAACCAAAGTGAAAATTTTTTCTCACAATCTTTACTTGCTTACAAGTCATGTCCAACTGCAAGCTGTAAAGATCTGGATCTGTCATTGCATAATGTGCAAGCAGATCTGCATCTTTGCAGTTTGCTAGGTGTAATCAGTTAAACAAACAACAGAGACCCTTATTTGCCACTGAATTATTTGAAGGTAAACAGGGTCGAATTTGCTGGCAGTTGGATGAGACTTATAATTAAGTATAGATGGTAAATTACAGTCGA
The DNA here is from genome assembly GCA_016746295.1 of Potamilus streckersoni. NCBI lineage: Eukaryota > Metazoa > Mollusca > Bivalvia > Unionida > Unionidae > Potamilus > Potamilus streckersoni. The sequence continues at coordinate 112,361 of JAEAOA010001023.1, forward strand.
TATCAACTTTAAAAAAATAGACAATATCAACCTTAAAGAACACATGACTGCTTGAACAGGCAAACATGCAAAAGGTGATGCACATATTTCAAGAGTTAGTGATTTCCTATTTCTACCTGTATAACAAATACTCAACTATGAAAAATAAAGACTAAAACCTGCCACCACATTCTGCACAGGCATATCACAGCCTAATCCTAGTATTACACTAGGAATTCTTAAAGGAAGATATTTTTATGACCTTTTTTTTTAAGAAAAATGGTAAGTTGACATCCTCACTTGGAATTACATTTCTCAGTACTAAAACTACAAAATCTGTTTCAAGATTTCTATTATTAGTTTCCCAACCTTTAATCCATAATTTTAACCTCTTGTCCATACTGTTCCACAGATGACTGCTGGTCTATCAAATATAGTTTAAATGAAATCAAAGTATAAATGTGGCTATTTCTAATATCAACAGTCTTCAAATTAGCTGACCACCACAGACCTGCCAACCCTGACAAGTCTGTCTCAGTAAGGCAGTTGATTATTTTCCCCCAAAGTTGACCAGTTTTCAGTAATGTGTAAAAAAGATCATAAACTGTTATTGTAAAGCTGGAAAACATAATTAAAAGTTTGGCATTCGAAACATGCAGTGAAGATAAACATGTTCAACCGGAAATTTTTTAAAGAAGGCATAGACTTTATTTACCACTAGTAAAGTTGCACAAACATTAGTTCCAAACCCTATGCAGTTCAATGGCTTATTGCTATTAACCAACTTGGCGTAATTATTGGAAATTCTTTTTCCATTTAACATGACGACGGTAATCATTATCTCCTGCCAGGAGTCACACTTGTCTCACTAAGCACAGTTTAAAGCATCTGAGCTACTGCTGTAAAATTAGTGTTGTTCCCTAACTAATTCTAATATGAAATTTGGATCCAAATCAAACATGGATGAATAAATTTTCCACATTTTTCGGGAATGAACATTTTTGGAAGGTCTGCCACCCACCCACCTTCCCCAACAGTACTTGTATGAATAAGCTCATACAAGGTCACAATGACAGAGCTGAAGAGTCTAAAACAGATCCTGAAACTGCTAATTATACCAATGAAATGAAATTAAATGAAACAGAAAGCACAATTAACAAACAACCGCAAATCTAATGCAAAAATGAACATGAATTAAATACAGAATGAATGCAGACAAGATGAATGGATCTGTAAAAAAATGGTATGCAAATGCAAAATGCTAAAAAATTATATTTGATAATCCCTGATCTGATTCCTAACAAGGAAATTTTTCAATTCTTACAAGCTGTCACTGTTCTTAGATCAAACAAAAACAACCTCCATGGATCTAATGACATCACTATTGGCTGTAATCATACAACTGTCAATCATTGATTTCTCCAAGAATTTTAAGCATAGGGGCAATTCCCAGGATGGGATTTTCAGCAAGGGTAATTACATAACAGTATCTGTGTATAGAATCCCTTTACACTACGTTTCAACAAACTAGTAATAAATGATTTTATTGAATAAAAATAAATCTTGGTTGATCTCTATTTGTGGCACAACTGCTGCAATTATGTTTAATGACAATGTTACAACCATATGCATTAGCAAAGACATTACCTCAGAAGAATGGGAACTAGATTTCCACCATAATACCACATTGCCAAGTGTAGTTGGCAATGTGCCTTAATAACTATATTATCAGTTACAGCAATTGATTGCTCAAATACAAGACATCACTTTGCAAGCCACTGATTTTATAGAACCCTGTGCTGCATCTAGGTAAAGAAGACATTTTATTTACCTTTATCCCACAATGATGATCAAGAGATTTGTCAGATTTGGTGAAAGATTAATAGTTTGTGGTGAGAAAATATCTTGTGGACTTGCAAAAGACACAACAGTGTGATCAGTATCAGCTACTATTAGTCCTACAGCATAATCCCAATCACTCACACATTTTTCTTCTGGTTTGGTGATGGGTCTTACAGCGTACTTTGATGTCGATTAATGGTGTAACAAAAGTAAAATTTTCAGAAATATCACACACAACTGGCAACCAATAACTACACCTTTCTACAAAGTAAAGCTAGAATGTTTTTGTCAGACTATACTTACCCTGATGTCTTTTCTGCAATAAATTCAAATTCTCACCGAAGATATGGACATGTATTCAAATTTCGTTGGCCTATATTTTCATTGGCTGAAAAGTGATGAAAGCCGGGAACGCCCAAATTGGGTTAGGTGAAAATATTATTCTTGTTATTGTTATGTTGAGTTTTAACACCATTTTTCAGCACATGATAGGCTATACATGGCAGCCAGTATTAATGGTGGAGGAAGAAACCGGGAAATACGCGGAAAGAACCACCGACCCACAAGAAGCTACTGGCAAGCTTTCTCATATATTACAAACAAGAAAACAACAATCCCTGCTTTTGGGCCCTGACCTAATACTTTGTCCGTATGGTTTCACAGTTCTATGATTTGAAACAGATCTGCCAGAATATCTGGTTCTATGCTGCCTGTTGTTCTGTCTGCATTTTATACATGTAAATATGCTTTTTACTGCAGTATTATGCTTCAAAACATAAATACAAATTTCTACAAGCTTTTTATATCAGCACATTATTGTTTAATAACTTTATCTATACTACAGCATAATTATTACCCTACCTGTCCCTAAGTTTACAGGTGCCAATTTCCACCAGATTCTTCTGATTATCAGTCAGTGAAGTCAGGACAACAGGAACGGCCGCTACCTCTATGTTCCTCATACAGCCACGAAATCCACCAGCCAGTTCATAGCCACCTGGGGTTTACAGTTAGAAATAAGCCAAAGACAAGCAGTTGTTCTAGACTGATGATGAGCAATCTCTCTAAAAGATGATCAGCCTGAACATCTTTGTAATCATAAATCATACACTTTATGAACACCTAAAGTCTGACACATAACAGTACACAACAAATATTTATAGCAGCTAGTTAAAATGCACTTCATTCATTAGCAATCTTATTTCAGAACTCTACAAGCCAACATTCAGCATGATTTTAAAATGAAATTTCAAAAACAATTATTAAATGATACCTGTCAATAGTTATCCATAGTACCATACAAATATTACCATTATGTTTAAAGACAAAAATTTGTGGACACAAACAGCAAGAATGTTTAAACAAAATCTGAAACGGATATGGTATCATTCATCAATGAAGAAAGCATTAAAAGGACTTTCTGAGCCACTTTTGATTACTACAAAAAGTATATAGTATATTTTGGGGTATAATTCTCCTTTCTTCAAGTCATCATATGGAAACTGTATTTGTATCAGATTTTATGAGTAAATGCAATCGAGAGTTTGAAAAGCTTGAATAATTCAGACAAAACTTGCTTTATTTGCAAGCAGTGTTGAGAACAAGCTAATGGATAATGGAGGAATCTTCTCTAATCTGGTCAGATTACATGTAATGGATGGACTAAAGTGGATTATCTCTAATCTGGCCAAATCACATGTAATGTCTATACACTACAGTGGATTATCTCTAATGTGGCCAAATCACATGTAATGGATGAACTACAGTGGATTATCTCTAATCTGGCCAAATCACATGTAATGGATGAACTACAGTGGATTTTAAATGCTCTGATCTGGACTGATCACACATAAAGCTAGAAACCTTTAAACATGCACTATTGCAGAAATCTTACTTACCTATGAAATAGCTTGTACCCGCTGTGATTTGCAATGCTCTTAAGGAAACCTTGGAGTTACGATCAACAGTGACATTGACTTTTGTGTTGTCCACATAGAGAGAAAACGTATGCCACAGTCCATCTGTAAATGCCTGGTTTTGGCTCTCATAGTCAACTGAAAGAAAAGCGATTGGCCTTTGAAGCAAGATCTCTACACAACTTAATGATATTTTGTTTTTAAAGTAATCATGTATCTGAAAACAGTCCATTTTGATGTGTTATAAATTGGCCATTGTGTCAAGCAATGCATGCCTTAACCATGAGAACAGACTATATTCTCTCCACTATTGTATTTATTATTACAGTAACTTCATGACATAATCATATACTTCAAGCTACTATACCAACCTTTGAAGCATCAAATTAATTTCTCTGACATCAAACTTAAACTTAGCTGGCTAAAAGGTGAAAGTGGTGATTTGTTTTGTCAATATGTGTAGATTTGAAAACTAAGTGTGGACATTTCTCATGTTCAAACAGTCCTGAAACCTTCTACTAACAGAAATATCCTGCTGCTGATAATTTTCTATTGTGAATTTTCTACATCCTGCTGATGTTAATTTTCTACATCTTCCAAGTTATAAGGTATGCATATCAGAATGGAAAAAAAAAAAGAAAACGCATCATACAGTCAACGTTGTTAAGTTGGCAATACTTGTGCTAGCTGAGGTACAATAACGGTGCATATCCATGATACTGCAAGGAAAGGGCATTCCTATTTATATAAAACATAAACCAAGGCAGTAATTTGTACAAAATTAGGACTTGAGTATTTTTGTGGCAGACCTGAATACTCTAAATTACAGTTGCTGTTGACATGGTTTAAGTGTAATTATTACTAATGTAAGCAACAAAAATCATAATCTGAGCATAATACAGTTTCATCTATATATTACATACAAAACTTACAGAACACTGTATGATAAATGTACATTTATTTTTGCTACTAACCTCGATTCTGTAAAGGGTTAAAATTCTTATTACAAATAGGTGAAATTCATAATGACGTGTGACTGGAACATAGCTGCCAACCCTCCAGGCTTACAATTAGTGAAAATGGGGATAAAAATTCGTGAATTTTGAAATGAATTCGTGAAGTGATCTTCGAGTCCATAAATATTTGTTGGAACAAATGTTTGGCATGGGATCCAGCTAACAATGTTAGACTGTGTTCAACAATAGAACTCTAAATGTTTCAGTGTTAGTAGCTTGCAGGTCTTCCATCAATGGCTTAAAATATTCCATAGCTGAAATCTGCTGGAATGCTTAATTTTCCCAACATATATGTGCTTTCTGCTATCAGTGTGCTTCCTCGCATCATCTCTTCCACCTAGTCTGTGTTTCCTATGACCCCTGCCAACCCTTTTTGAATATATGGACATTTATGTTGGGGTGTAGGCTCAGAGTTTATTGCCTATCAAAAAGTTGGGATTTGCTGACACCATTTGGCATCAGCATGGGGTAGCTGCTTACTAGCTGGCCTAGCAAACATTAACGACCTTTCATCAAGATATGCCTGCATGAAATCAACAGGAATATGATCTATTTTCTCAGAAATTGCAAGCATAGCACCCATTATATCTTCAATTTGCTGACAGATAAGTTGAAAGAACGCAGTTGCTGAAATTTCACCTGAATCTGGCCATTTTCATTCCTAGTCACGTGACTACACAAATCTTGCAACCTACATGTCGGTGTTTGATTGCTGAATGCACAGCCAATTTTTGGTATATACCAAACTTCACTTTTTGTGCAATACCTTTCTTTCTCCTTGGTGGTGAAGACATTTTCAATATGAAAGCTGAATGGTAATTCCAATAAAGGTAAAGGTGATGCATGCACAGAGCAAAATTCCGGTTAGGTTCTAGTTTCTCTCAAAGCGATTGTAAAATTACTCTTATACACATAGATTAAAATATGCTAAAATGCTTGCTTCCGGACCAACTGTATTATTTGGCTGTAATTCTACTAATATCGTGACCAGCAATACCTGACCATTACAACAACTGCCAATATCATGACTAGCACTTAATGGAAAAGTTATTTTATTAAAAATATAAAATAATTGTGAATTGGAAAATTCATGATTTTTTTTTGGCATGCGGCATGAATTGCTGCATGAATTGCTGAAAAAGTTGTGAAATTCATCCCAGTTAGCGGCTATGCTGGTACCAAAATTCAAACAAAACATACCTTACATTATTAACCAATCCTGGTCAGCCAAACCCGTATATACTCTATTTAAAGTTCACCTATTTCTATGCTGGCTCCCATTTTTTAAAACAATTAGTACAGTGTGTCCTTTATGCAGCAGTTTTCTTTCCTTTTTATAACATTTTAAAATTTATGAGTACGATTAAATTACAGTCAAACCCACTTATCACAAACTCGGTTATCTCAAGAACCTGTGTTGTCGATCATTTTGGTCCATTCCTGAAAAAATCCTCCTTGGTTATATTTTTTCTTCACTTATCTTGACCCCTATTATAAGTAGATAATTCCGTTATATCAGGAATATGATTCAGTCAAAAGTAACATAGACCCGCTTAATTCGACGAAATGCTACTTTTAATGCCCATCTCAAAGAAATTTTGCAAGAAAATATCAGCCATTTCTGCTATTACCGATACCTTGTACCGGTAATGATAGAAAATGTCGCCACAAGAACAAATTTTACTGGTACAAAATGGATATTATCACATGTCAACACCATGACATTATAATTCACCCTACACAGCATTGCAAAATTAGATCTTATCTGTAACTCTGAAAATTATTATGTTAAATACCTAATTTGTTTTACACAATATATTTTTTAAAACAAATTCGGTAACAGTTAGTGTCAATGCTTGGTGGGAGTGAAAGCCATCAACTTCAGCATGTTTAGGTCATGCGACTTACAATAATCTATCAATAAAAGCCTGCAAAATTCCAAACTAAGCTGCTACCCTCCCCCACCCGATTATTAATTTGTTTTGAGCAAGAGTAAATAAAAGCTCCAATGATATTGTAAAAAATTTTTAAAAAATCCACAGCACCCAATATTTATTTTTAATTGTTGATCGCAGTACCATGATTACAAATTCTTCAACACAAACGGAATGAAGCAGATAGCAACTTATAGGATTAAAATTTGAAACAAATTGCTTTTATTTGTGTTGTTTTGATCTTGACTATCAAAATCTTGTAGTCCATCGAGAAATTAGCCAATTATGCTTCTGTTGCTGTGTTCTTGCCAACGGTCACTGATCAAAATTAAAAGGGATATGGGACTACAGATGTATGAATGGAATAAGTCGGCTTCATAGAGATTTTGATATTGAGACAGTTGCCTTTAAAGACTAGAAACATATTTTATAGTTTGTTGGTATATGAATACCATCAACCCCAACTTTTTCCAGTACAGAAACAAATTTTATCATTAAAAACCATCATATACTGTTTTAAAGGAATCTCTGACGATCAAAACAAAAAAAAAAGATTGATTTTCATGCACAATATTGGTCAAATACATTTTGCTGCTAGTCACAAGTCAACTCTAACAAAATAAAACACTTTTTAAAAAAATGTATAGTCCTACATGTACTTCAACTGGTTAAGATTTTAGATAGCCTGAGAAAATCGTCTTGATGAGGCTACCAAAGGGATGAGGCTATTCACAGGGAAATAAAAAAACCTTTAAACCATTGACATCGTTGCAGTAACTTGTAAAAATGTGTGACTTGTTACTTAATCTCATTTAAAAGACATACAATCTTCTTTTTTTTTCAACTAGGCATGGCTTAAATATTGTTTATATTGTGCATTAGAAATGCCATTTACTTTTAGAAACAAAACTCCTCCTTTTTCGTACTTCAGATTCATAATCATTGTTCTGCAGTAGATTTATCAACTAAACCCTGATATTTTGGGACTCAGTTATGTTGATGATTTTTTGACACCCCCAATGTAATCGAGATAACTGGGTTTGACTATAGTGAAAATGTGAAACATGACCTTTTATTGCTTTTTATTAATGTAAATATTTTGATGTACTGATAAACCATAATCCATATACATGTGAGCATGAGATGTCCTTTGGTGAAACAAAGCATAATGATTATGCCAAAAGTGTAATGGTTGGCATGTATACCACCCATCCATCCACCCTTCTAAGGTACTTTAGAAAATGTGGATACAAAATATTATATTTTCCATGGAAATGAAATATATATATACTTTGTATACAATTACTAGATAATGCACATCAGAAAAAAACTGCAGTTTTTTATCATCCTTCATTATTGGTTGACTAGTCTGAATACAAATATTCCAGTCAGGACATCATTACATCCTGGTTGTGGGTCGTTATACTGGAGGAAATGGTATTTCATGATAGAAGATGAAGCATACTGTACTGTAGGCATGAAAAGTCAAATATGTGATCTCAACATTGGTACATCTTATATTACACCACATGTATTATAATTTTTGAAATCAATCAATTTTAAAAGGTCAGAAGGAAGCATCCTCCCCTGTGCAATATCAAAGTTAGTACAGTATACAGATCTTTTATATAAATGATATTCAAGAAACAATATGAGCCCAAGTCGATCTAATTGGCAAATTTAACTTATATAAAAAGAAAATCATAGTAACACATCTTCCAATTGTCAGTCAGGGTTGTCTTCAATTTTTATCAACTGCTCAAATTCCAATTTTGAACTCAAATTTAATCTATACCCAACTCATACTGGGGTATTCAAGCACTCGATTTAGCACTAATGTAGACACAACTCAACAGTCAGATACAATTATATGGCTAAAGTAAAGCCAAATGTCAATAGTCCAAATTGTATCAAGTGAACATGAAGTGCAGGTCATATTAGATGTACTTACTATTTCTCACAATGTCCTCTACAACCTGATTGGTTGTTGACACTACACTATACCAAATCTGGCCATCTTTGTTCAGTGTAACCTAAAAAAACAGAAAACAGTCCTCTTTAAATATTAGTTATCAACAAATCATATAATGAAAGCCTGTTTTTGATCATCTTTCTAGAATAAAGAAACTTTTTTCAGACAAAGATCATTTTAAAATGGGATTTTAAAAAAATGAACAATCAACAATAAAGAATAATGATTCATAAACAGAAATGTTCAAAGTGTTAAGTAATTTGCATTTAATTAACTTTTTTACAAGTCAACTTTCAACCAATTAAAAACAGCAGCTAGTCAGCATTGTGTATAATCACTTTACGATAAAATGTGACATAAGAGGTCTTCCCAAACTGGCATGGAATGCATCTTGTTACTTACTGTGATTTGAGATGGATCATTCATTTGATGGTAAAGCAAAAGGCCATCCTCGTCATATGTACGGAACTCAAACTTGACACGGACAGGCCCACCGGGTTGATACCCTGACAGTTGTATGTAGGACGAGTAGGATGGGAACGAGCACGGTACATCTGTCTCAAGCTGGACACATTAAAAAGTTTTAAAAAAAACATTTTCTATAAATAATCTAGAGGCTAATAAGATCAGGTGCTGTGGAGGTAGGAGATGGTGGAAATATTTTGTGTGGCTTCTAAACTATTTTTTTGATGCAAGCATTCACAAACTGTGATAGCATAAATTTATATGTAATACGCACATTATATGTAGCACACTTTATACTAATGCTCACTTTAGCCTAGTCTACATGTAAGTCATTTCTGCAGAATTCAGCAGAAGATGTGTCTCAGATTTAAATGCTTAATGAACACTTTCTCACATTCCTATACTATACTTACCAGTGTGAAACTAGGTGAAATTTAGTGTCTTTTGTGTGTTTGGGGAGTAAACTAATTTTAATTATGTAACACTTACCTGCACATAATACATTTAAAATACTTCATGTGGAACAAATTAGGTACTTTATTTACATTTAATTATCTTGACCTGAAAGGATACTCAGTTACAGATAGGATAAAATTTGCGATGCTGTGTGGAACAAAGTGAAAAAGACAAAGCCGAGGTATTGATCTGGCCTCATCTTATGCTCAGCATTGACATATATATGAATAATGGATGGAAATTTACTAAATTTGTTCATTCAACTTAAACTCCACATTGACTTATAGACTGGTATTTACAGAAAATTTGTCAAACATTTTATGAATAAACAATGAAAAGCTTTTCCTTAAACCCTCACTTCTCAAAATACTTTTATTTTTGACAATATTTGAAGATTACCCAGAAATTTGGGCCAATGAAAATCAGGCAGCCTTTTCACTAATTTACAACAAACACTTATTTAGCCTTCAAAATTTCAAACAAAATCCTTCAAGCAGCTGAGAAGATATGAAGAAGAAATACTACCAATTTACTGCCAATACTAACTTTACACGTAAAAGACTGTGAGAAATACTACCAAATCCAACAGTATTTTCACATAACAGATGGAGAGAAATACTGCCAAAATAAACAGTATTTACATATCAGATAATGTCATCATGCAATTTGGTGAAGGCAGTGAAGACAAGATCTAACAATTCAGATGACTAACCAAAATTTTTGTTACATCTTTGAACAAAGAGGAATTGTAATGCCATTATATACTTTAAATCACCAAGTTTTCATGTGCATGAAAGTTGTGAATTTAGGCAAGGAAATTTATCTTGTCAACATTTTTACTAGTAATGACTGACTTTAATACAAGACTGTATATAAACAAATTCACAAACAGTTATTAGGGGTTTTCTGATTAAGCGAACTTATTACAATTTAATACCCCTAAAACACAATATCATGAATAGAAATATTCAACTAAACATACCCGGCATGTGAAGTCTACTGGTCCAACAATTTGGAAACTGCCTGCTCCCTGTTGACCTCTAGCATCCCTGATCATGTTAATTCCATTGAAACGTACAAAGTCTACACAACCATTAAAGTTGTAGCGTGTGGAGAGGCCATTTTTATTGAATGTGTCAACACCACCAAGATATATCTGAAAGGAAAAAATATATATATATATATATATATATATATATATATATATATATATATATATATATATATATTTCAGTGTTCAATTAATGTAAGTATTAAATGTTCAATTACTGGGACTAGCAATATGGGTATGAAATTTTCAATTACTGGGACTAGCAATCTGGGTATGAAATGTTCAATTACTGGGACTATCAATCTGGGTATGAAATGTTCAATTACTGTCAATTTAGTAATCAAGCTTAATTACTATGACTATTAATCAGGGCAAGTATGTTGTATTACTAGGACCTTAATAATCAGGACATCAAATGTTTAATTACTCTAATGTTAGTAATCACAGTAGCATATGTTCAATTACCGTGGCTAGTAATCTGAATCACATTGCTGTGACTTTAGTAATCAGTTTCAACTGTTTAATTACCATGACTTTAGTAATCAGGGTATCACATCTTTAATTACTGTGAAAAGTAATCAAGGTATCAAACTGAAGTACTATGACTTTAGTAGTCAGGGTATCATATGTTCAATTACTATGACTTTAGTAATCTGAATATCGTATGTTGAAATACTATGAATTTAGTCATCTGGGCATAAGTTTAATTACAGTGAAAAGTAATCAAGGTATGTTGAAATACTATGACTTTAGTAGTCAGGGTATCATATGTTCAATTACTATGAATTTAGTAATCTGAGTATCATAGGTTGAAATACTATGAATTTAGTAATCTGGGCATAATGTTTAATTACAGTGAAAAGTAATCAAGGTACCATGTTGAAATACTATGACTTTAGTAGTCAGGGTATCATATGTTCAATTACTATGAATTTAGTAATCTGAGTATCATAGGTTGAAATACTATGAATTTAGTCATCTGGGCATAAGTTTAATTACTGTGGAAAGTAATATACTATGACTAATAATCAAGGTATCATATATTCAATTACTGTGACTTTAGGTATTTGTGGAGTATAATTTTATGGATGAACATTAGTTATCTTTGTTGGAAGTTAAAAGAAAGATTATTATGCCCTCTTTATGTGATAAACCTATTGCAGCAATAATTATCTTCCTATTACTTGAACAAAATTCCATCAAACTGTTGCATGTCATTCACTGTCACATTATCCTTGTCAATCCAGATGTACATTATCCCCCAAGTTAAATTTTGCAAAAAGATCACTTTCTCATGCACCAATGGATATATGGCCAATTTGTTCACACTTGCTTTTTGCTCAGAACATCACCTTTACTTGAAATGTAGGTACTTTAGTGTTATATTTATTTCACATTTTAGTGACTTCAGTCATTTATCTCCTTTTGGTTATTTTTTTCCCTTGCTAATAAGGTCATAGAATACTCTAGATGAGTTCAAAGTTTTACCAAAGTGACCACTACTTCATGCCTCAGCGACCCTGTTTTAGTCTGCATTTGTCAATTTTCAATGCAGTGTTGACAGCAGGATCATACAAAACAACAAATAATTTGAATATAAATTCAAAATGGGGAGTCAGGTAACCCAAAATCAAAATTCAATATTCTCAATTCATATTCATACAAGGCAGTTACAAAGGTAAGATTTTGTTTTCCATTAAATTTTAGGTGTCAAATTAAAATAAACATCCAAGTTCTTTTAACTTTTGGCCTCCAATGTTTACCTGAAATGACAACAAAAATAAAAAAAATGGGAAATAAGGCCCAAAAGAGCAAGGCATATGGCTAATCACATTCAAATTAAGATAAAAATATACATGTCAGCAAGGTAAACAAACAAAACTGCTGGTACAAATTGCAGCATGTGTGACTATAAATACAACATGCCAAACAAATCTGATCATAAACTAAATGCAAAATCTTAACCAAATCCAGTAACAGATTAGTCATGATGAACCTAGTTTATTTAAAGGACATGGTAGTAACATTTCATCATGAATTTCAACCTTCTTGCAGTAACAGTGTCTGAGACATGAACAAAATATACCCAAGTCAGTAAAGTAAAATGGCCCACTACTGAAATAAGAAGCAGTGTTAACCAATATTCATCCTAAACTTTCATGATTATAGAGAGCATGGTATTTATATTTCCTGCCAAAAATGTATGCAGTCATAAGCTAAATGCAATAAGCAAGTAAACTGTGAAACATAGGTGACAGTGACTTTTCTTGGTATGGGTGTCATTCTATGAGGGATCATACAATCTTCTACTTTAATGATAAAAGTCAGAGTAAAACATTAAAACTAAAGTAAACTCTGAAATGTGAAATATGTGTCTTTGACCTGCTACTTATATGAAGGTCAACAACCTTTTGTAATCGTGTGGTACAAACAGAGGCATACAAACATGGATTCTGAGCATGAACAGTGCTTGACAATGTATACAAATACAGGTCACAGAATTAATATGCATTTCACACCAGTTTCATTAACCTTGGTAAACAGTATACAAGGTGCAATGAAACCCATTTTATCACAAACTAAAAACAAAAACTGAACATAGCCATGGAGAAAGGGACATAGAAAGGAATGGTCCTTCCCCCTTCCCATTTGTCAATAATATAGCCAGAGGAGAATTAGGGTGAACCTGGCCAGCCAATCTGAATTGCAATGCAATGATTTCCATGATGGCACAGCCAAAGAAAATATACACAAGATAAATCACTAAGTGGTAGGGTCTGCAAGCTCTGTACTGATTGAACAAGAAAAGTGAAATGAGACAAGAATCAACAAAATCCATTCCCTCATACTTGTTCTCATTATGTCAAGGCATTTCCCATAGGGCTTGAAAAGAAGCATCGAGAAAGGGGGTTATTCAACTGATCCCTTCCTCATGCTGTCTGGCACTTAGACCAGTGATAAAAAAATTAGTACCCAATCGAAAACCCATTGTCTAACAGTCTTTTAATTGGTGCTCATTACCTGGTTGTCCAATTTTGGTGACCTTTGCTCAGTGCTCCATGACTAGTAACTAGAAATTAGAATGTAAGATTGTGAACAATACACTATATCCAGTGACTGGCACCAGGTGTTCAGTTAATGCTTTTCAGTGTCCTGTAGTTGCTGACCAGTAACAAAAGCTCTGTAGGGACTCCAGATGGAAGAGTAGTCTATGGTGCTCTACTTTACAGATCACTAAAATCTCACTTCTGTCCATGTGGAGTGAATCTCACATTTAGCCAATAAAGATTGCCATAGAAAACTTGCCAATGCATCCCATGGGTCAGTGGTTCTTCTCATGGTATTCCCAGGCTCTTCCTTAGATAAATATACACATAGCTGCCACCCCTCCAGGCTCACAATTTGTGAAAATAGGGATAAAAATTCATAATTTTTTTTATGAATTCATGAAGCGATCTTCAAGTCTGGGAATATTTGTTGGAAATGTTTAGCATGGGATCCTGCAGATAAACGTAGATTGTGTTCAACAAGAAAACTCAGTATTTCAGCATTGGTAGCTTTGCAGGTCTTTTTTTTCAAGCTCTATGTGCTTTCCGCTACCAACTTTTTGTGCAATACATTTCTTTTTCCTTAGTGGTGAAGACAATTTCCACATCGATGCTGAATAGTAATTCAAATCAGTTGACGGTGCATGTGCAGAGCAAAATTCCGTTTAGGCCCCATTTTTCTCAAAAGCATTTGCAAAACTACTCTTTCACATACAAATTATAAAATGCTAAAATGCTTGCTACCTGGGAAAACTGTATTGAGCGGTTCAGTTATAGTTCTAACAATATTGCTACCAGCAATTCCAAACTGTTTCGTTAACTGCCAATATCATGACTAGCACTTAACAGGAAATTGGTTATTTTATTAAAGATTTAAAAAAAAACTGAGAATTGGGGAATGGGAATTTTTGTGCATATGGTGTGAATCACAGAAAAAGTCATGAAATTCATGCCAAAATCATAAGGTTGGCAGCTATGAATATACTGGCAGCCATATATAACCTATCATGTGCTGAAAAAGATGGTCTTAAACAACAACAAAAATTCAACAAAAGTCACCCCAGTCACCAATCAATATGCACACATCGCGGTGCCCACTGTGCATGGTGACAGACCTTTGACACACTACCCAGTGACCTTGTTTCTGAGCAATGACTAATCCGATGTAGACCCCAACAGATAATCTCTCCGAGAAATTCAATTACAGCATGCAAAATCTTCCTTTTATCAAGGTCAACCACTACACAATGACCATACTTCATATTGCTGGGAAGGTGGGGTTAGTTTATTAGGAATGGTGACTTCCCTACATTGGTAAGTGTTGAGGATACTTCCATCTAAGTGTTGTCACAACCTCTCTCCTCTTTTTTCAGGCAACTTCCTTACACTGAGAAGTGCTGTCATTGATGCAGGCCACTTCCATACACTGGGCAGTGCCACAGCCCTTTAATGGAAATGGAGAGGGTCTTCCCAAGAAGAGGAGTTAGAGATATATTCATTCTGGCCCTATAGGTGCATGAGACTTTCCACCACATCCCAAACCTCAAACATTGTCTAATTACTAATTCATGGAGGAATTAATGTTCTTGCACTGACGACAAGTATCAGGAAAAGACACAGCAATGCATTAATAACAGGCATTATCTTGCAGCTTTTGACTAGCTATATGTAGCAAGTCCTAAGGTTGACCACTAGTGACAATAGTTCGACTGTTTTTAACTACTTATATATAAAGTCTCAACTGATATGTCTCTTTCTTTTTAAATAATTTTAAAAATGGCACGAGTATGCATATGTGTGGGTTGCTACCTTTTTGTCCAGATCCAGCCTGTAAAAGAGCCCATTGGTCGTAAAGCGGTTTTCAAGTCCATCCACTACTAACAGGGCATCTGAACGGTTCCGCCGCACAATGATATCATGCCACTGACCATCATCCAGCATGCTTCCACCCACGACTTGTGTATCTCCACGACTTGATTGTGTTGAACCTAATTTAAAAAAAACAACAAGCAATTCATGTATGAGTGTTAGAAAATGCAAATGCAACATCCTCCATCCTTCTAACCTAATAGCCTCCAACGGTTTCAGTTCACAAAACATATTGCCCTCTGCATTACCTTTATGATATAATATTGGATTCCTTAGAAGACTTGAGTGACACAAAGGAATGTTAACAACACAGCAAGCATCCTTCAGTTAAAAATATTGCATATTCCACTGAAATGAAGATTAAAACAACTACCATGAAATTTATTCCATTAAAAGAAAATTCCAAAAGTATTACCAAGATCAATTCTAAAGTAAAGGTATCCTTGTCGGAGTTCCATGGAAATATAATCTCCCTGGTTTCCATCAGCATAAAATATAACCCCCTCCTGTGATGTAGTACGGAAGCGAAGAGTTATCAAGTCTGTTTCAGAGCGGCTTGTGTCACCAAGTGTGTAGGTGATATAACCAAGGTTAGTGAACTTGGCAGCATTGATTCCTGAAAGAGAGGGAGGCAAATTTTGATATGTGGAAACAACTGAATAACACAATGTGAATGTTATACTTATTTCAACAAATTCTGAGGTGGATAAAATGGCATACTTTCATATATGTAATGTTCTCCATTAGTGGCTGGAAATCAGCTTGAAATCTACTTTTACAAATTCTTTTTATCATCGTCAACAATACTGTAATATGTTTTGTTAATTGTTGCATTAACCCAACCAAATACTTGGTAGACTAATTTAAAAGATAACTGAGAAGTCTGAATATTTCTTAATATTATAACTAAAACATTATGTGCAAGGAAAAAAATTACAGCATATTATGCAGGCAATGGTTTGAACTTTATTTAATTGCAGGTAGAGGCTGTAATACACGTCTTAGAAATAAAGCCCACAAATCTATAATTTTTGCTTAAAGCATCTACCTATGAAAACCAGGAATTTGGCCCATGCATAAAAAATATTTGTTATGGTTCTGATTTTCTAAACTCATTAATTCTTGGAGATTCTTTTCATCTTCACCTGAAATGCAGGTAGGAAAAGCTTCTGAATACATCCAAATATATCTTCCAAGAAATTTTCATTTAGCTAGATGCCTAGTGGTATTAAAGATGTTTTACACTGGACATACATGTGCAAATGGTAAATACTGGACTTTGTGTATTTTGGTGCCTACTGGACCCATCTTAGAGTCCTGGCCACTTTTTAGTTGAAATCTCAACTAGACATCAGAAGCCTTTCAAGTTAGGATCACAAACAAATAGGATAGAATTCCTGGACTGAAACCTTACACTACCTTAATTATAATGATACAGATCTTTCAATATATTCTGTTGCTGATAAATTAAACAAGCTTGAGAATTTTTTAAAAAAATTGTCAAGGACAGCACACATTCCACAGTATTATACATGCTACAAAACATATAACCAGTCCACAGCATGTTAAGTAATGGTACTTAAATGTCAAAATTTGAACATTTTCTCACTTAAAAGGAAGCCTCATTGGTACAGTTGGTCAAATGTCAAATCTGTAATCCAAGGGCTGCAATTTTAATACCAACCCAGGCCAGCCTGGCTTGGCTGCCACAATGTCTTCATAGGAAAGGCACTCGGTTCCCATTTCCTCACCATGATAGTCAAAAATGCCATAAAATGAACCAGTAATAAAAATCATCAAAAACATTTTCATGTTGCCATGTACAATCTAACATGAACAAACTTTAACCAAATAAACCAAACTTGCCATAGCCACAGCCATACACTTCTACTCGCATAGAAATGAACTGATTCCAGCGCTGTGGGCGAAACTGAAGATAGCGGGTGATGATGGGGTACTTCAGCGTGTTGACCTTGATTTTGTTTCCATCTTCGTTACCAAAATATATCTGAAAAAAAGGTTTTGTCTCTTGATAAATAATTTGCTCCTTCTTTACACAATTAATTTGTTGTAAAGTAAAGCTGCCTTTAAAAGATAAGAATCTTCAATTTTCTGAGGAAAGGCAGCATTTTACCTTCAGAACTATTGAATCAGTCTAGAAAGGAATATGTTGGTATATTATCAAACCACTATTAAGTATGTATGAGTGTAATAAAAATGTTAAAATTATATAATTTTCTCATAATGAAAACGTTCAGTTCACTGGGACTAACAAATGCAGGTGAAGATAAAAAAGTCAAGAGTTGGTCTTATTCCTGTTAATTATTTTCTTCCTATTTTTCACTTACCTTTTGTTATAAATGCATAAAACATACAAAGTATTAGAATACTTTCTTAAAATGAAAAACATTCAACCCTGAAGTTCAAATTTTGAACACGGTTCTTATGTGATCGATACAAGGGGAGCTTACAACTTGAATAGACTGATAAATAAGCACTTTTCCAGTGCCAGTCCATGTTTACACACATACCTTTCACTCAAATAGACCTGTAATGGCTTCCCTCTTGTACATAGTCATACTTTTGATGTTTAACTTACAAAAAATCCTATTTAGGTAAACTGCCACCACCGTTTTCAGCCAATGTACAATTGATTAGTTGGCATTACAAACTCTAATGGCAACTCATGAAATCCAATAGATGTCGCTAGGACAAAGCACCAATACAGCTATTTGATCCACCAAGATGTAGATACAGTGACTTATAAATAGAAGATTGTGCACAATACACTATATCCAGTGATTGGCACAAGGTGCTCAGTTAATGCTGTTCAGTGTCCAGTGGTTGATGACCAGTAACAAAAACTCCATAGTCATACTCCAGATGGAAGAGTAGTCTATGGTGCTCTACTTTACAGATCACTAACATCTCACTTCTGTCCATGTGGAGTGAATCTCACGTTTAGCCAATACGTTTAGCCAATACGGGTTGCCATAGAAAACTTGCCAATGCATCCCATGGGTCAGCGATTCTTCTCAGGGTATTCCCAGGCCCTTCCTTTGATAGATATACATAGCTGCCAAAACCCTCCAGGCTAGCAATTAGTGAAAATAGGGATAAAAATACATTTTTTTTTATGAATTCGTGAAGACTAACAAATGCAGGTGAGTATAAAAAAGTCAGAGTTGGTCTTATTGCTGATAATTATTTTTCTTTCTATTTTTTGTTACCTTTTGTCATAAAACTCATAAAACATTCAGACAAAAAGGTAGATTTCATGGTTGGCGAGTTCTTATTTTTGTATACAAAGTATTAGAATACTTTCTATAAAAAAAAAATCATTCAACCGTGAAGTTGTTCAAATTTTTTAACACTGTTCCTATGTGATCCATACAAGGGAAGCACACAACTTGAATGGACTGATAAATAAGCACTTTTCCAGTGCCAGTCCATGTTTATACAAATACCTTTCACTCAAATAGACCTGTAATGGCTTCCCTCTTGTACATAGTCATACTTTTGATGTTCAGCTCAGAGGTAAAGTAATTTAGCCCTGCATCAAATCTGACTTACTACTCTATAAGGAACGGCAACCGGTTTTCCTACATTATATCCAGATATGGCATTGATCTAATATGCCAGTAAAACACATGGAATGGAATATTGCCTTTTCACTGGTCCACACAAATAAGGTTATCAGAATTTGCAGTATGTGATTTTTGTCAACTAATAAGTTGGTAGATTTCTACATGTTTGACAATGTTTGACAGTAAAACTTATTGCAAAGTTGAGTTGTGACTTGGTAGAATATAATATCAAGTAGTGATATATATCGAATACTGGGAATTTAGATAAAATGCAGACTAAATTTCAGGTTTGTACACATTTTAATACAATTTCCCTTTTATCAGGTACCAGTGTATCTGATGACTAATATTGACAGGAACCTGGTAGATGTTTTCTAAAATTTTAACAGTTCTATCTGTCATGTTCATTTTCTGCAAGATGGGATAGGGTTTAATATATAAAAAGTTTATAGCAAAATTTGAAATACTTTGGTAAAAGCTTGGAATAGGCTTCCAATCAAGGATATGTTTATCATTATGGAACATCCACTTACAAACCCAATTACAATAAAAATATGAAAGAATTCATACATATATAAAAAAATATCCTAAGAAATTGTTTTTTTCAAGATCATAGCTGACATATAAAATATTACAAGTCTCATTTTGCTTCTGACCTTTTTTAAATGCATTTAACAATTTTATGAAACAGCCTGCTGTCAAAGAAATGAGCCCTCACCTCTGTTAAGCCAAACTCATTACTTATGGTCCTCCATGTTTTGCTATCATCCGAGTATTCTAGAGTGAACTCTGTCACATACTCATCACTACCCTGTCTCCCCTGTGTCGCTACACGAGTTACAATGTAGTCCCCACCAAGGTCTACACCCAGGTACTGCTGGGAATTCTGAACTCCTGATGTCCAGGCACCTGGATTTTAATAAAGAGCATAACATACATTACTGGCTCCTAAACCGATATCATGGAACATGATATGTCTATCATCAAGATATAAAATCCATTACTTTTGAAAAATATTATTCTTTGTTCATGCTACTTAGAAGCAGGATGCAAGTAAGTCACATGACAAATGGCAATACATTACTGGGTAAAACAAAATGGCTACCAGCCTCCATTTCAAAAGCTGAAATGCAAACATAGGTTCCAACATTTTCATGGGTATCCATTTCAATGATTGTGTATTTTAAAAACATGTGGGGACTTAAATTCATCAATTTAGCTCTGTTCACTCTCCATAAAGTAGTATCACCACTGCATTATTCCATGGTACATGGTATTAAGACTAATAAATTCAAGTTCTATCCCCAGTAAGTAAATGTCACCAAATCAGACCTAATTAATATGTTGCTTTGAGAAGCATGACTTGCATAATTCAGCGATTATTTATAAAACGGACATCTGTACAAAGACACTTGAGATTCAGTGTCATTCATCTGTAAATGTGTGAAATTAATATGGCTTCTAGACGAGTAATGAATGAATCTGATGAATGAATCAAATTGTCAAAATTGGTCGAGTTGCTTTTTAAATCACGTTAATTGTTGATGAATGCGCAACCTGTTATGCATGATGCATGGCACATGACCACTGCTGGGACATACCTTAAATGAGGTAAAAAAGAAAAGCCTGGTGTCGCAAAGAAGGTTATTTGCCTGTTTTCACTATCCTAAAATTTCACTTATTATTTTTCAAATATATTGCCCTAGCTAAAATGTACCTTTTATCAACCCAAATTCTAACCACATATCCCCAATTTGGTAATTTTCAGATCTTTTTGTCAAAGTCATAAAGAACGTAAGCCACATGGTAACTACAGATGAAATAATACAATGCACTGTATTGATAAGATACAGTATATTTAGCCCACAATGCAATGCATTATCAATACACATATCAATGTGGTCTTCTCATCTTTCAAAATCCTGTCAGAGGTAGTGCCATTTTGTGTGCTGACATCTTTGTTGTTGTTTCCAGTACAAATATTATAAAGGACTTGTCATACATTCATATGCCATTCTAATCCTTAATATGATTAAAATAACTGCTTGCTAGTTGTCAGTGATATGTGATGTGATTATGATTTTTAACATAGCTTTGACAATTTTTTTAGTCATATCGTTATGTCTGCAGTGTGGTAGATTATAGTTATGTCTAGCACTGGGGCATCATGTCACAGATATGTAACAAAATGTCCCACCCAGTCACATTATCCTGAAACCAAGGCCTACCAGTCCTAACACTAACCTCCTAATGCTGAGCATCAAGCAAGGCAGCTGTTATTACCATTTTTATAAGTCTATGGTATGACTCGACCTCCCGCATCTGAGGCAGATGCTCTAACCATTAGGCCACCGGAGCGGTTCTTGATAAGATTTTCCTTGCATAAGGAAACCACACTATTTCTTCTGTTTTGAAAATAACACCTTCATGTCTTTCAGATTTAAGTGAAGACATGAAAAAAGATGAAATCCTGCATCAAAACAAAATGAAGCAGACTGAAATGGCATAAAAGGTTTAATTAAAATCACTGACATTTATCAAGTACTGTTTTTGAAGTGTTATTTTATTCAGCTCTCAAAAATTGCTACTTGCCACTGCTTACTTCAGGCAGTACAAGGCATCAATATCCAATTCATGTAGTATTTGGGATGAACATCTTATTGTGCCCATGTTATTATCAGAAAGCATGGGAACTATTTCCTTATATCT
The DNA here is from genome assembly GCA_016746295.1 of Potamilus streckersoni. NCBI lineage: Eukaryota > Metazoa > Mollusca > Bivalvia > Unionida > Unionidae > Potamilus > Potamilus streckersoni. The sequence goes on from JAEAOA010001023.1 coordinate 134,204, forward strand.
ACCAATCCAACTGCATGCATGGGAAATTCAATTCTGAGCCTTAACCATCTCTTGTCAAGGAACAAAAAATCAAATCAGGTTTTCTGAGACTACACATTGTCACTTACCTGAGGTGTCATAAAGCCTGGCCATCCAGGGCATTCTCCTATCATTAGAGGTAGAGGAGGCCCAGAAGTTCCCATCTGGAATACGAGGATCCTTTCCATTCTCCTTTCCTAGACCCACTGCATAATCATAACGACAATCATCATAAACAAATGGTGTTCCTAAAAGATAAAAAAAAATACATTTTTAATTACATTTCTGACTGATATTTGTCTCATTTCTGGAATAAACCCATTTCAAGGCTAAAATATTTTTAAATATCCTCCTTCTTCAAGGTTCAACATCAAGCAACATTAAAAGTATAATTTTATTATAAAATTTTTATGGACTATCTCTCTGGCTTTGAACTCAAGTTTCCAACTATCTGGTTATCCATCGCTTTCTATGGCCCCATCCCCATTTTGGATATCCATTTTCCACATAATAGTAGGGAAGGGACTATCCTTGGCAGTGTACTTGCACAATTCACATTTTTTATAAAACATTACAACAAAATATAAATACATGATTTTTCAGATTTGCTAGCAACACCATTATTTCTTCATTAAATTCCTGATATATTCAGAAGTTTCTCCCCATTTAATTCTAAAATGGGGACAATTCCACACCCCAAAAATTTCTGAAATAGAACATACCCTACAGGGATAGCAAAATTTTGAAAATCCGTCACTGTCCACAAGATCAAAATAATAAAAAAAACCTTAGTAATCCTGCAATAACCAGGGGTCACGCTACCAGGCGAAGTGGGCGAAAAAGTCGCCTGAGAAGCGTAAACTTCGCTTTCTTCTGTTATGAAAGCAAAAATGACTTTGCCCTCTGATTTTTCGGATGTAATATGACTGTAGATTACGACTTTGAGATGCCCCCTCGCTGTAGCCAATAAGTTCTGGCACTGGTGTTGGTACCAATCAGCTTATGGCGACAAAGAATTGCTTGCACATTCACATGCACGTTTTAATAGCTAACTGACCATTAAATCTTTTCTAGAGCAAGATATCCCTGCTTAATTTCATAAAGTTGGCCTACTGTGCTATGATGAAAAGATGCCAAATTCTGTTTCAAAATTTAAACATCAATATCTATACAAGCTGGTTGTATTTATAGTTTTAGCACATGTGAAAACAGAAATGTAGAGGTTTGCAAACACGTTTTTGTGTTTATTTGTTTGTCGTAACTATGTGTTGTATTTGCCTTTGAAAAAGACTCATTAAGAGTCGAAAGCGCTTAGGCTAGTTAGTTACTAGTTTCGTACTGTTCGTCGTCAGTTTATTGCATATATATATATATATATATATATATATATATATATATATATATATATATATATATATATATATATATATATAGTGTTTATTGTTGTTTATTGTTGTGGTCCCACTTCTCCCTGATTAACTCCCACTTCTCCCTGTTTAGCTCCCACTTCTCCCTGTTCTGACCAAAAGGAGAAGTCACTTCTCCCTAAAATTTAAGTCTAGCTTGACTCCTGAATAACTGCATTTGCTGGACTTGTCCACCAGATAAAAGGTTTTGACTGGTAAATCTAACCAGACATCTCAAATATCATTTAGCCAAATCAGGCTGTTTCTATGTTAGTCAATTATTAAAAGTGTCACCAAGTAAACCAAATTCAACAGTGACAAGATCTAGATTACACATAACTACTTTGTTGAACAATTTTTTGATGTGCTGGAAACTAATGTTTTTTCATTTGTATAAATAATTTACAGTAGAACCTGTCTTGAAAGACCACCATTTGTGCAAAATAATAATGGTTGCTCAAGTTGGTCTTTCATTGCAGTGGTCTTTCAAGACAGGTTTTACTGTATAACAAAATACAACACAAAAGGGAATGAAATCTCCTGGACTTACCAAAAACTTATATTTAAATGACTGCCCCAATTCCTGACAATGTTTCTTAACTATCCTGTATTGCAGTAACAGCAAATCAAACATTTAGAAACAAAATGTGATACTTAAAAATAATAAAAACTGATACTAATAACAAGAACTAATTAAATTAACCTTCTCAAAAACTTATCCGAGAACTGGATCAAATAAAATCTCACCATAAATGAACTCCAATTGCATTTTGTGTCATGCATTTTTGTGGTAATAATTAATTTCTTCAAACAGTAAGATGAATGAAAAACTTTTACTGGTTGAAATTTTCAAAGAAAAGCAATTATTATAAATAATTTCAAAAGGATATCAGTGAATGGTGGAAAAATAAAATTAATACCAAATCCAAACTCAAAACCATTTTGCCTATATGTTTAATGTTCTGGTATATTAATCAACAATATGACAGTTTTAAAATAGCCACAACTTTGTTGTACTGATTTTGTACTGAAAAAATCATTTTTTTACATCATCTCTATTACCACTAAAAAATGTGCACAAGTTACTCATCTACATCACTGGTAAAGAACGAATTCACAGCCAAGAACATGACTGGCTTTGTGGTAGTGCTGAAATTACCATTCAAATAATTGAATAATAATCATATTTGAAGAGTCTCATATTTCTGAAACAGCCTCCACAAAATATAGTATCAATTAGCTACCACACAATATGTAGAATCAATCAGCTACCACACAATTACACAATATTGTTCATTAAAGATGCCAACACATACCCAGATAATTGGGTACCTGCCTGTTAATAGGGGCCCCAAGTGGCCGAGTGGTCTAAAGCGCTGTCCATTACAGATCACTGCCATCTCACCTCTGTCTGTTCGAGTTCGAGTCTAAGATTCGGGAATGTGGATATGTAAGAAAGCTTGCCAGTAGCTTCTCGTGGGTCAATGATTCTTTCCGAGTATTTCCGGGGTTTCTTCCTCCACCATTAATACTGGCCGCCATGTATAGCCTATCTTGTGCTGAAAAATGGCGTTAAGCCTCAAAACAACAACCACAAAAGCCTGTTAATAATAACTCAGATAATAAAATGAACTGGGTACCCATTTTAAAAAAGTCCAAGTTTAGATCGAGATTCAAAATCATTACAGTTTGAGGCTCGAGTCATGTGCACATTTATTCATCATTACAGGCTAATGTGGCTGCTTACAGTTTGTTTGTCATATATGTAATATATAATACAAAACAGAACACTCCAATCCTTTCTTGTGCATCCTATTGAAGAATCAATGTTGATATTTCAAGCTAGACCATCCTAACTTCATGCCTGTCCATGGTTCATGTGCCATTCTTCTGCAACTTGAGATCATGATGACATTAACTATGTTAGTACCTTTCGTTGACCCTCACAATAAGAACTGATTAAGAAATATTTTATGAAAAAATAGTTAAATATGTACTACAATAAAAAAGAAAACAATATAAATGTCCAGTTAAACTAAACTTGCCATTTTGCCTCTAGTCTGTGACCCTGGAGCAAGTATTAGCTGTTCAAGTCCTACTGTTTGTTTAATATACTGGTACTCATTTTTTTTATTAGTGGGAAACCTGACACATTTTTGTCACAACAAATACGACACAAAAACTTGGTTCCAGTAACACATACAAAGTTAGAAAAAAATTTACAAAATGAACAACAATAATTAATGAAATTTTTTACTGAAATATTTAAATAATAAAAGTTGTGTAAATATGGTAACTTTTTCATTAATTTTACTTGAATGTTAAGCTACTCATATATTCATTTTAATTTGATACCACACATGTAGCAGACCAGCCTAAATTTAAAATAAAAGTTGCCAGATATAAAAAAAAAATGGCCCATATTATGTGACTGTTGGATGTTATATGACTAAAAATTGTTAGATAGGGATTCTGATAAGGTCTTTAAAACATGATGCACCAGACCATAATTAAAGGGCAAAACCAAGGATACTACAACAACCGTTGCGGACTTTACGACTATTCCCAAAAGTGATTGTAGAGGAGTTCAGGTGAGTATTATGCATAAAATGTTTATCCATTTCTTTTATGTCTATACCATTTTATTAACTACTAATACACATGGATTTAGCCAACTTGTGACAAAAAAATTTAACTGCAGATCCAGGTAAGTAGCAAAATTAAAAGTACATTAAATATTTTTCATACAGTTTTCTGTAATTATGGCATGTAATATATAGATTTCTCTTTTTATGCTCAGATTATGATTTTGCCACTTCTATTAAATAATAAATTATGCTTATACCTCTCTTAGGGGGTTGGTATGTCTGAACCTACAACAAATCAGTTCAGGTTTACATTTGATACAATTTCCCTCTGATCAGGTACTCAGGTAACCAATCCTTAGGATTGACAGGTACATGGTAGAAATTTCCAAATGTCTGACAGTTTTGATGTTCTTCTCTGCCTGTTTTTGTAACATTTATCAGATACTAATAAAACTGTGTCCAGTAATATCAGATAAACCACAAAATGGGTGTAGAACTACTTGTATATATAGACTAACTGTAGTTCATTGAAGTACAGCCCCTAATGCATGTAAATAGGAATAAATGCACAAGTGACTTCAAACCACACTGTTCATCATGATTACATTGTTCCCAATAAAACATTAATGTAACTATGCATAAACAACACACTGAAGCACTAAAGTCGATATATAACTAAACTGGACCCTATTTTTTAACCCCCAACCAAAAATCCAAGAATATGTCTTGCACAGAGCGAGTGCATCTATTTTTAGACTGGGGGTCTCGAACTACACACTTTCTTGCTTGTTACAAAAACCTAATAAAAGTTCTGCATATTTATGGTTTGTCTATCTACTGGTAATGACATGGATTGGTTAAATATTTTTTGCTTCATTACTATATATATTTTCGTATTTTCAGTTTAATGACGTGGTATATCAAATACGCAGCAATGTCCACGATTAAAATTTCATTTACGGTTTCAAACTGATTTTATACAGAAAATATGCAAATACGGCTGTTAAAATCTCCATTTATTAAAAATTGGATATAAATTAGAAAATGCTCTTCACCAATCATATTTTTTTAAAGCAAATTACTATTTGCATATTGATGTTAAAATTTCAAAACAGAATTTGGCATCTTTTCATCATAGCACAGTAGATCCAACTTCATGAAATCAAGCAGTGATATCTTGCTCCGGAAAAGGGATAATGGTCAGTTAGCTATTAAAACTTGCATGTGAATGTGCAAGCTGATTAGTATCAACGCCATGTAAATACATTTGGCATTGTGCCAGAACTTACTGGCTACAGCGAGGGGGCATCTCAAGAGGGGGCATCTCAAAGTCATAACCTATAGTCATATTACGTCTGAAAAATCAGAGGGCGAAGTTGTTTTTGCTTTCATAACAGAAGAAGACGAAGTTTACGCTTCTCAGGCGACTTTTTCACCCAATTCGCCTGGTAGTGTGACCCCTGATAATGGTAATTCGCATCAATGAATGTAGGATTTATTGTGGTATTTTGGTATGGTTGCAGAACAAAACCATACCCAAAATAGCTGATATATCAAGCAGGCTTCAAGATGCACTTCCATAAGAATGTTGAAGAAGCATCACAACTTGCTTCCACGCAAATGGGGAAGAGGTGTCCAATGGTGCTTCCATGAGAATGGGGTAAAGGCATCTAAAGGTGATCACACAAGGTAAAAAGTTTAATTCTCTTAATCTGCTTATTAGTCACTCAATAATCTATAATTACTGCTATATAAATTTACACAGAAGAATAGATGGCAATATAGTTCAGCGATTTCTAGGTCAATATAAAATATTTTTTGCGTCAGCATTACCTAAACCAAAATACATGCTTATGACAAGCTTGCAGCAAGCTAGGTGAGCTTGTGCAAGCTAGTAATGGTGCTTGCACAAGCTAGTAATGGTGCTTGCACAAGCTTGGTCGAGAAATATTTCAAAGTCTGCAAGCTTGCAAATGGAATTTTTCAAAGTCTGCAAGCTTGCAAAAGGAATTTTTCCAAGTCTGCAAGCTTGCACAAGCTTGTGAAAGGAATTTTTTAAAAAGTGCAAGCTTTCAAAATCTAAAGTACTGGATGTAAGTTTGCACATGCTTGCAATAATCAGTTATGAAATTTAAGGGCAGTTCTGCATGAGATCAGTACTTCTTGAAATGTTGAGTATTTGTTGTGACTAGATCAAATACTCAGAATATAGGAAACTAAACTATCAAATTAAAAGATGTTACTTGCAATCTAGTTTTTATTTATATCGTCTTTTCAATATTGCAAAATGCTACGAACTTGTATTACTTGTGCTTAGCTGGTACATAAATAAAATATATTATTCCAACATTTCTCTATAATTAAATTAATTATGAACATTATTAATATGTCAAAATAAACTGAATTATTCCTTGTGCATGGCAAAATATGAAATATTACTTTTTCTACAAATGTCTTTTTCTCCTTTTCAATTTTTACAAATATTGTACATATTAGAGAAAAAAAATGAGAGTTTTGGCATAAAGGGAATTCTTTAAGTGATGAACACTCAATTAGCTATGCAGTAATTTTTTGATGAAATGGAAGAGTGGGTAAAGATTCCATTGAATAAAATCCTGGAAAACAGGAAAACTTTGCAAAGTTAATTACAGACTAACTTGATACAGCAAGATATTTGATAACAAGTACTTGCAAATCTATTTACCAATAATGTATGCACCATCAAATATAGTCTCAGTAAATCTTGTAATATTAACTTCTGGCATTAAGTTTATGAAAGAACTGTCATATATTTGTTTCAATGACAATCTGCTGCCAGAAGAAAAGAAATAATTGTCAGTTATTTAATTACTAAATAAAATTTACAAATATATAGGTTTTATTTTTCTTTCAGAGGTGCATCCCATTCTGCCAGCATTCTATAAATAAATGAGCTTTGTGAATTTTGCTTGTTTGAAAAGAAATCAAATAAAAGCATGCAAGGTTGAGGTGTGGCTTGCTGCGACAGACTTAATTTGGTATTGAGTCATAAAAAGCGGTCATGTCCCCTGTTTACGTCTTTTTTTTTAGTAGACTGGTTTACAAACTGTAAATACACACGTAACATATTTAAGTCTAAAGAACATAATACAACCATTGTAGCATCCCGTTTATGCAGGCACAATTTTCCAGGTTGATCCTTAACAATTTACCTATTTAATTTGGTAAATTTCAATGCCCGCTAAACTATTATAAGTGCAGTAACCGATCCTATAATCAGAGAGATCATCTGAAATCACGGAGTTACAATATCGGTAAGTAAATTCAAAATTGTGTCGTTCTTTGCCAGTTTTTCATGACTTTAATTCGGCGGTAGCGTTTTTCACTTTTATGATTTAAATATATTAAAATATGACTGTAATGTTGCTTCACCCAATGATTGAGATGGCAATGCTGCAGATAATTATTATTTATTGCTACACTTGCCAAATCGATGAAGTGCTATCAGTTATCGACAATAGGGTTACGGGATTAAACGCACGCTTGGGAATCTCATTTCCGTTATTCTTAGGGTATTATTTCCTCTCACATATTAAATCAACAATTGTTCAGAGGTTGTTATATTTAATTCTTTTCATCCTCAAAGAAGATGGCCGTTATTTTATTTCAAAATGTCTTAAGGTACATAATCAGTTTCATCAGATTTTTGTTGTTTAAAACTCACAAGTGCCATTCATTTTACATGTGCTATTGACCTTTCAAAGTGAATAGTAAAACTAGAATTTTATGCTCATTAAAAGATGATCTTGAATAACACTGTCAATTCCTGGACTTGTTAAGTGATTTTGGAATAATGATCTAAAATTGAAATGCTTTTGCCAACAAGGTAAATACTTGTTTGTTTTTTCCTGATTACACAGTACATGTTCCTGTAATCAATTTCAGTGGATGATACCCGACTCACACAAGAAGCAGAGGAGGATGCAGAATTTTATTGAGGATTTTGTTTAGCAGAAGTGATTCAGAGTAATTCTAATGGCATTTTTGTTTTCACCTAATAGTTTATCATCATGGTAGATGAGAGGGAGTCGATTTGACACCATCCTCCCTCAAATGGATTTCAACATGGAAGTAAATTAGTGTAACATTTCCAAATCAATACATAACCAACGTATATAGAGTTTGCACACACAGATCAAATTCATATGCTATTATTTTCATATGATTAAAGATTATTAAATGATTTGATGACTTCAATCCTTTTTATTGTGACAGTAAGATGTCATTCTAATTGATGTTCACCACATATTAACATTTTCATTTTAGTATTTGATATTACATACTTTTCGTACATCAAGAGCTAGAAAAATGGAGGTATGTGACCTTATATAGAATAATTCAATCAATGCCATATCAGTTCTTCTGATGCAACTTAGGTCAGCTTTGTTTGCAAATCAGTGAGCTTGTGGCAAGCTTGTTGCAAGCTTGCCATGATTCCCTATTACTAGCTTGCCACAAGCTTGCAATAAGCAAGCTTGCTCAAGCTAGACACGGTTTCAAATCTAAGCTTGGCGCAAGCTTACAAAACAAGCTTGCAATTTTGGTTTGGGTAAATTGAAGTAAACTATTTGAAACGAAAAAATTTCAAGCTCTTATTCTTTTTGATGAGATTATTATTTTTGCTTGTCTTTTCTCTGATTTTTATTTGCCTTGTTATAGTTCGATGCTACATCCCTGTTTATTTGTAACCCCCTACCAATTTCAATAACTAAAATGTTTAATGTGATAAAAATTGCACAGAACTAAGTCAATTGAATCATTGATTTATCATTTCTAACCTTACTGTCACCAGAATGGCACTAATACTAGCATCCCCTTGCACCTTTCATGCTTAACAGACTTTCCATACTAACACGGAGCCATATTCTGTACACTATGGGTTAGTTTATTTCCATCCAACAACATAATGATGTAATTCATCCTATTCGGTAACTGTCAGATAATTCTGTAAATTACATAATGTTGAGTTTGGAATTATATTCCTTTGCACACATGAACATATTATTGAAACCACTTTTAAATTCATGTGAAGAGCAATTTTTTTTTCTTGTTTGATACTAAATATTGGAAGCAGATGACATATGTATGTACATCTTTAGTCGGACATACAACCCTTTGCTGAAAATGGACTTGTCCAGGACCTGGAAATGGGTCTTAGGCATGTACGTCTATAATATTGAAAACATCCATTAAGCATGAAACGCGCAGGTGTTATGGCCATTCTACTCAGTCTGGTTAGAAAATATAAATCAATGAATGAATTGACCAAGTTCTTTGCACTTTTTATCAAATTAAAGGTTTCCGTTATTAAAATCGGCGGGGGTGGTACAAGCCAACGGGTAGGACTATAGTATGATAAGTCCGTTAGCATGAAAGGTGCAAGGGGATACCAGTATTAGTGCCATTCTGGTCACAGGCAGGTTATAAATTATAAATCAATGAATCAGTTGACTTAGTTCTGTGAACTTTTTATCACGTTAAACGTTTTAGTTATTGAAATCGGTAGGGGGATACAAACCAAAGGAGATGTAGCATCGGACTATAGATAATATCAAGTGTGGTGTTGTGTGGTGTCTAGCGTAACTTTTCATAGACGTTTACACCTCACGCGCTTTAATCATTCTGCGATAATCGGTTGTATATTTGTCATATATAAATATAGTCTGTCACTTTTTTAATACACACGTTCACATTGTCTGCGTAAGCAACCTTTTTAAATCGTATTTAAAGTCAACACCTGTCAGCCATATTGTTTCCTGACCAGTAAGACAGGTGGGCCAAGGTACATGCAGAGGAACGCTAAAACTACTCTTATTGGCTGTCAAAACATTGATATATAAATTATGTGTATGTATACTTACTGTCTCTTGCAGACTCACAAAAACATAAAAAGCATAAAATTAACGATAGTATTGTGCTCTCCTTACAAAGCGCCATATCTAAGCGCTGACCTACGAAATTCTCTCCCTTGTCAAGTTTGTCACATGATATCAGTGACAATTTTGATTGGTACAAAACAACAACAAATTGTTCAGATCTGAGTCACGTCTCTGTTATTGACAAAGTACGTTCGGAAATTAAATTTACGTAGCTGCAACTCGTCTCTCAGGAGCAAGAGACATTTTTGTTTCTTTTCAAAAAACATTTTTTTTTTGTGTCTATCTTTCTTTTACCAGAGTCATCCAAATTTTATAGTGGTAAATTGTAAATCGCGTTTCAAATAATGGACTCTACTTGGTATAGTCACATCACAAGCGGAACATTTGATACTAAATATAACGTTTTTTCCGGAAAAAAAAGCAACGGTCAGCAGTGGCTCTGAAGACACACACACACACACACACACACACACACACACACACACACACACACACACACACACACACACACACACACACAATAACTGCAATAACGATTTTGCGCAATTTTCTTTTCTTCAATCATCCTGATTGCCATTTAAATTTAGTATTTAAAAAAAAATGGTTTTACTTTGCAAGATAAATAAACTACGGAAGTCATTTCTTTGTCACATAAATTCAAACATTTCATGAACTGCAAAAATGGCATTTAAACTGCCCGAAGATTCTCAAAAGATACACACAAGCTGCTCTAAGATTATGTGGCTTTAACAATTTTCAATTCGCTTTGAAGTCTGCAGTGTGGCAATTTATAGCGGAACCGCACCGGTGGCCTAGTGGTTAGAGGGTCCGCCTCGAATGCGGGAGGTCGTGGGTTCAATCCCCTGTCGAGTTATACTAAAGACATACAAAAATGGTACAAACAACTGCCTCGCTTATCGCTCAGCATTAAGAGATTAGCTTTAGGACTGGCCGGCCTGGTGTCAGGGTAATGTGACTGGGTGGGACATCGTGATACATATCTTCGGCATGATGCCCCAGTGCTAGACATCACTATGAACAGTCACACTGCAAACATCGTAGCGATCTGACTGAACAATTGTTAAAGCACCGTTAGAAATCATAATCACATTACATCCCACAATTTATAGCAGCTGCGCGATTCACCCAAAACCTGCCCAGATCTACTACAAATATGAAGTATATTAAACGAAGCATACTCAAAACCATAAGAAAACATTGGAAAGAGCATTATTTCATAGAAACAGACGAGAAAATAGGCTGCATAATTTTGATATTGGTTGTAAACATTGAAACAAGGCAAACAAATGTTGCTATATTCATTGCCAGTGTTGGTTATCAAAAAGACCCAATCAATAAAAAGAGACGGCCATATTATGAAGTAAATAATGAACCACCAGTGCCATTCATAATAACGAGGATGAAAATAATAATATACACACTACACTGCAAATATTCTTTTCCTTATTAATTGTCCATCATTGCCTTACCTATCAAATAAGATTAACAGAACATTAGAAAACAACGAACAACTGAAAGTACCACATACTTTCTTTATAACTGATTTCAGATTTCTATCAATATAGCAGGCCTCGCCGCTAATTAAAATGTAATAAATATGTACAAATATTATTGTTTAAATTCGTATCAAGCACAGTTTTAAAACATAAAATGAAGTGTATCAACATAAAACTAATGAAGTTCAACTCAATTGTATTTTGCATGTTTTAAAGCAAAACATTCATGCAATCAACATAATACAAGTACAACCTGAGTTGTAGGTAACTAAAAATTTCTAAAATTGTACTATTATAAACATTGTAAAGAAATTTTACATAAAGCCAGATCAAAAGCTGGAACAATGGAAATGCGTAGCCATTCATTGACATTAGACAAGTGAATTTCTTATTTAATTTGCATATCCTAAGTCAATGCTCGCTGTCTTTTCTGATGATGATTTTGTGCGCCAAATGGTTTCATAAATTACATATAAAGAGGAAAGGCCAAATAATTTATAATTGTCAGAGCCATATAGTGCGCGACACAAATCTATAAACTGAGCTTGAGTTACACTATATAACCTGTTAATTAATTCGGGTATCTTGTGTTGTTTCCAATCAGCAACCTGCTTAAGTTTATTATTTATAAATTCCGAGTTGTTGTTGGTCCAAAGACTCGTGATAGTTTTGTTTTTTTAATGGTTTGTACACAAACATTTTATTTATTTTTTTTACTTACGAACTTTTCGATTTACTGTGCGAAATTGAGATATTGTTTTAAATACATTGACATATCGTCTTCTCATTTTGCAAACTCAACGTCATCTTGACTGAATATTAGGCCACTGTCTTCATTGAAGAGCATTCGAAGTATTTTTTTGTGACAATACCGTCACATCCATGTCATGCAAAGAATGCCGAATGTTGTTTTTAGTATGCTTAGTGAAATCAATTACAAAATAATCTCACCATTCTAATGCATTGTAGAACACCCTATTTTTTATCTACTCACTCATTTGATTTGTACCGCCATCTATAACTTCCGTAGACCGCCGCTTTGTGACAACAACTTTGTGATAATTTGATCCGTACAAAAAAAAAATTGTTTTTAAGACAGTTTTTTGCATTACATTTATATGTATGTATTTATATTTCTTCGCATCTGACTCGCACAAATGGTTCACATGCGCAGAAGACTGTTTTAGCATTATCATTAAATTTCAAGAAACGACAACGTCAATAATATTCTTAAATGCAATGATAATAATATTCTTAAGTGCGATGACAAGTGTAAAGAAAATAATGGATCAGAACTAAAGAATTAGTACCTTTACATGATTTCAAAACTTTTTTATATTTAAAACGTCAGGAAGAAATAAAATATATTGCTATAGGCCTTATTGACAACAAATTGTTAATAAATACAATAACAAATACATGAAAAATATTTATATAATTCACAATGAGGCTCTGTAAATTTGGTACGTATTGACTAGGTACGCCTTTGACTCGATAACCAGCATAAGTAATTCAGTACAATTTGTCTCCCTTTTGTCATTTCCATCCGATGTAAATAAATGTGGCACAATTTATGTCTTTCAACGAGAAAGTGCTCTTTCCAATATTTTCTTGTAGACTTAGGCATTTTCATTTGATTTACATAATGTTTGTGGTGGATTTGAGCAGATTTTGGGTGGTTTTGGATAAATCGTGCGGCCAGTTTATAGTGATGTTTAGCATTGGCGCATCATGCCACAGACATGTAGCATCGTGTCTCATCCAGTCGCATTACCCTGACACCAGACCAACCAGTCCTAACACTAATCTCTTAATCCTAAGTGCCAAGTGAGGCTGATGTTTGTACCATTTTTATGTATTTGGAATGACTCAGCCGGGATTCAAAACCGCTACTTCCCGCATTCGAGGCAGACGCTCTAACCAATATGCAACATAGGCGGTAACCCAAAGATTTTAAAATAAAATATGTTTAAGCTGCCCGAAGTTTCTAAAAAAATAATTCATTACTGCACCATTTATGTGCTCAATACAGAGGACATTATGTGCTCAATACAGAGGACATTACGTGCAAAAAGAATGCTGAATGTATCACAGATACAACATAAAGTAAATGCATTTGGAAATTAAAACGAAACAAATATTGCAGCCATTAACACGACTCCACAAAATATGTATTTAAACGAGTATCGCGAGTTTGACTTCTACTACAATGAATGTTTACTCACTTGGAGAACCAAGAAAGAAATCAGAAGAAACTGCTTTCGAATATATCAGATATCTTTTTTTCTGTCACTCCTCATACGTCCCTATATTAACTCCCTTATGCATGTGTGTGTGTGTGTGTGTGTGTGTGTGTGTGTGTGTGTGTGTGAGAGAGAGAGAGAGAGAGAGAGAGAGAGAGAGAGAGAGAGAGAGAGAGATGAAATTCTGCACCATGTTTAATTCATTTAGAAGATGGAGATTATTATTTGTATTGTTATTTTATTAGTGGAAGTTTGTCACAGATTTAGAGAATGCAGCAGCGATAGCCTCTTTTTGAAATATAACTTAATGTTGAACAGAATCAAATAAAACCGAATTATCGGGTAGATTTAAAAATATTATTATTATTATCATTATTATATATATATATATATATATATATATATATATATATATATATATATATATATATATATATATATATATATATATATATATATATATATATATATATATATATATATATATGTGTGTGTGTGTGTGTGTGTGTGTGTGACGGACGACAGCGTTTACACATTACCTTATAGATAACAAAACTGAGCTCGCATTAAATCTTTGCTGCTTATGTTCTGTTTTTAAGGTATCTTAGATATCTTTTTGTGCTTCATCTGTGATGAGACTGGTTTTATTGGAGATAGTTGCCATTGATCACCTGTTCTTACTATTAAAGCCCACCAGAAATGTGACTCCATTGAATTTTGATCTATAAATTAGTTGCATGGAATCTCTGAGTTTAAGAGGTAACAATGATTTACATCGATTATTCAGACAAAAAAATTATCATGTAGTGGCAATTTGTTTTAAATACATTTTACACACGGCTAAAAAAGAAGTTATTTAATTGATGATTGTGAATGTAAATCTAAGCATCAGTAACGAAAAAGGATACATTATCTAACGATGAATATTTTCTTCTTTTAGGTTCTGTCGGTATATCTTTACAGGTTGACTAGTGTAAGACAGTTACGATATTATCTATTATCGTGTGTAATTCTAACCTCAAGCCACATCCAAGTATTGTCTGTGGACGTTTATAACACTCACGTTATTGATTTATGTCTACGTTCGTTCTTCGTCGAGAAAATACTTCGTAGCTTCTACAAACTGATGTAACAATATTATTCCGTAAAAATACACAGTCACCAAAAATATTTTCTATTTCTGATGTTAAATACTTTTCAGGATCACATTTCTGGTCGTTTAGCACAGTATCAGTATCAAAACAGCATTCAAGCTCATCATGTGGAAATTAAGTGAAACGTTACGCAGATATGTATGGCTCAGTTGTCAATGACTGTCTCCATTGATGTGCTGGCATCTGGTAGTCAAGTGGTTCTCTTAAGGTCTTTCCGTACGCTAGCAAATGTATAGAGCTCATGATCCTGAGCCTAATTTTATGTTTTTCACTCGTGATGCCATGTTCATTCATGTAACCGGTACAGGTAATCGTAATTAATGTATGTTAAAAAAATTTTGTAGCCATTTAACCTGAAAAGATCATAGCTTCCATAAGCCATGGTTATGTATTTCATAATCATTTTACCCAAATTGTTTACGATAGCATCTCGATTTCTTTTTGGCATTAAATGACACGCGGAATCTCCCAGATCAAATTAATATATTTAGAATCAGCTATAATGTTGCTATCAGTAAAGTTTAATTTAGTTCAATGTTGCCCGAGATATGTGTGATAAATTATGTGGAATCTTCTCCAGCTTCTTATGGGTGATGTATTTACATCGATGTCTCAGACATTTATCTAACTTGTATAAAAAAACATTGCCTACAGATCCTTCAGTCATGACTAATAACGCTAGACCGATAGCTATCGATCTTTCAGTCATGACTAAATTCTAGACCTATAGCTATTGATCCTTCAGTCATAACAGTAAATCCTAGACCGTTAGCTTTTGATCCTTCAGTCATGACTGTAAATGCTAGACCGTTAGCTATCGATCCTTCAGTCGTGACTATTAATGCTAGACCGATAGCTATCGATCTTTCAGTCATGACTAAATCCTATACCGATAGCTATTGATCCTTCAGTCATGACTGTAAAGATAAATCGTTAGCTATTGCTCAGTGACACATAACTGTATATGCTAGACCGATAGCTATTGTTCTTCAACCATAAGTGTAAATGCTAGACCGTTAGCTATTACTCAATGACAAAAGTGTAAGTGCCTGACCCTTAGCTATTGCTCCTTCAAACATGTGGAAATGCTAGACCGATAGGTATTGATCCTTCAAACATGTGCAAATGCTAGACCGATAGCTATTGTTCCTTCAAACATGTACAAATGCTAGACCGTTAGCTATTGATCCTTCAAACATGCGCAAATGCTAGACCGATAGCTATTGATCCTTCAAACATGTGCAAATGCTAGACCATTAGCTATTGCTCCTTCAAATATGTGCAAATGCTAGACCGATAGCTATTGATCCTTCAAACATGTGCAAATGCTAGACCATTAGCTATTGCTCCTTCAAACATGTGCAAATGCTAGACCGATAGCTATTGATCCTTCAAACATGTGCAAATGCTACACCGATAGCTATTGATCCTTCAAATATGTATAAATGCTAGACCGTTAGCTATTGATCCTTCAAACATGTGCAAATGCTAGACCGATAGCTATTGCTCCTTCAAACATGTGCAAATGTTAGACCAATAGCTATTGATCCTTCAAACATGTGCAAATACTAGACCGATAGCTATTGATCCTGCAAACATGTGGAAATGCTAGACCATTAGCTATTGCTCCTTCAAACATGTGCAAAGGATAGACCATTAGCTATTGCTCCTTCAAACATGTGCAAATGCTAGACTGATAGCTATTGCTCCTTCAAACATGTGCAAATGCTAGACCGATAGCTATTATTCCTTCAAACATGTGCAAATGCTAGACCGTTAGCTATTGATCCTTCGAACATGTGCAAATGCTAGACCGTTAGCTCTTGCTCCTTCAAACATGTGCAAATGCTAGACCGATAGCTATTGATCCTTCAAACATGTGCAAACGCAAGACCGTTAGCTATTGTCCTTCAAACATAAATGTAAATGTTAGAAAGTATGCTATCGCACCTCCAGTAAATTTTTTAGTCAGGGTTTTTAAATATTTTTTTGGGACAAAATATAAATCTTGTATCCTGTCAAGACTAATTTACATGTATTTTCTAAATTGGCACTTATTTTTTTTAAATCTCTGATTAGCAGATAGCAGCACATACTATTAACATAGTCATCTACATAACATTTTCTCATAGACCACATATATTCCACTTACGATACGTTTACCTTTCTGAGACATTTACTATCGAATTATCACTTTAATCTATTTTTTTCCTGTATTTCAATACCAGATTTTTAAAGCATTTATGTATTCTTCACATGTGTGGTATTCTTTGCTTTAATTTTTCATTCACTATTGGCCTTTAGGTGTTTTAGTTGTAATACAATTTATTGTGCCATTTGCTCAGCTGAATTTCTGTTAATATCAAGAACACGTGTTATGAAAGCCTGATATACAAAATCGGTAAGCTGTACTTACTATTAGGTGATGCTAAATTTCTTTCCAAAGTAACTGATTACAATTCATCTTGTTGCAGTCTTATGAATTTGTATGATTTAGGGATGCTATACAATCATTAGTACAGCAAATGCCAAACAACCCCTGGTACTTGATGATGGTGTTGGGAGAACGGGGATCCAAACTTCCCATTAAAACTTTTTCTACTGGAATTGACCTATAATTCAGTTTTAACTACGTGTAGGCTGGTTCAAAATTAACGAAATAAAAAAAGAGTGAAGCCAACAAGCTTTATAAATTTTAATGAAATAATTTATTTCCCTGAAAAAAGGTAAACATGTGAAAAAGGACTTAGAGTTTCTCGTTGAATTTTGTGAATCAAGAATAATATTCCCGCTTTAGAATTCCCCAAAATTTCCACTGAATATCTTTGTCCAAGACTTTGATGAAGATGCACTTATTTTCTAGGAAAATGAAAAATAAATTTTAAATACCTATTTTAATTTAAATGACAACAACAGTAATACCATTCTACCGGAAGGGACAATTTACGACTAAGAAAACGTGTGTTAACCCACGATTTTAGATCACATGATGGCTCACATAACGGGGATATATTCTACTACAGAATCCATGGATAGCACTGTCGGTTCTGTCTGGTATATATTTATAATTCTTTGTAATACAAAAATCCTATATACCTTGATTTCTTACATAGGAATCTGGAACGACTGTGCATATATATGAGAATTATTTAACAGGTCGTTATGCGAGTGTGTCTGCTACGCACAAACTTGTATAATACCGACTCAGAGCCATCACTTTTTGGTGATGTGTGCTTAGTCGTGACGGTATTTTGGCTGGTGCTTGCAGGCAAGTCGATGGGTGCCGATTACTCACGGACCAGAGTTCAAAACTCGGTAGAGTACGAATTTAATTCTCTAACCTGTATGATAGTATTGTTTGTATTAAACTATTATTTCTGCCCACTATTATCAAGATTCTACTACAGAATCCAGGGATAGCACTGTCTGTTCTGTCTGGTATATATTTATAATTCTCTTTCTCTCTCTCACTCTCTCTCTCTCTCTCTCTCTCTCTCTCTCTCTCTCTCTATATATATATATATATATATATATATATATATATATATATATATATATATATAATCTTTTTTGTCGTATAGCGATAGCTGCTGCTCGAAAACCGCGTCATCAGTATAACCTCTGTTCAAAATTTAGAGTGAATTGCAAAGTGCTCAAAGACATTCTTGGATGAATTACTAAGTTGTAATTAGAGAGTGAATTCACATTTGGATTATATTATTTTGATAACATCAAAAGAGTGTTTACTCTTCGCCATCAGGCCATTGACATATTAGCACGAGATTACAGATACATCAGTACATTCATTATTGGAATTGTTTTGGAACAACTCTGGAATTCAATTGAGACTTGTGATAGACCGTTTAGGACTATTTGAACTTAATTCATAATACCGTAAATTGCTTTAAATTTTTCTTTTTTTATGAAGGGAAATAAATCAATTTGTAATTTTTTTACACGGTTGGTTTTTGCTTTTTTATGTCTCATTGTTTAAAACCATATATTTTCCATATTATATCATGATAAACGGGATATGAAGGAGGCTGATAAAATTCGAGATTATTTAATTGTCGCATCACTTCCAACACAATGCTGATTTTGCTCCACGACAACATTGTCATTTTTCTTATCTGCTTCTTTATTCCAAAAGATTTAAATTGTTATAATGTTTCGTTTAATGAGGTTTGAGAAACGCCAAATGTGCATTTGTTGTTTTGAATTTCAGAAATGAAATTCAATATATCCTCGGGCATATAGGCACGATACCAACTGGAATCGATTTTTAATTTGGATTAATGAGGCTTCACATTTCTTTTCCCAGTTAATAAATAGGTAAATAAACCTTTCATAAAGTTGCTTTTCTTCTTTAATATTTTTTATATCCTCATATAGATTGTCTATACAATCTGGTGTCTGATATTTAGACCTTTTATAAAATGTAATCACTGAAATTTTGAGTTATCTAGTGCTGAATGTAGTTAACTACAATTTCTTTGGTCCAGTGCATATAGCCAGTCCCAGCACTGAACTTGGACTCTACTAGTCCTTGTGTAAAATAGAAGCGTATAGTGATAACATTATTTAGCATTCCTGCGTTCACGAAATGAATGTTTCTTGAGAGTAATTCAACAGCTAAAAGTAAACCTGTGCATTGGGACACGCCTGCTTTGCCAAAGCAGTCCCAAGTTTCCTAAGTTCTGCATCAATAGAATGTGATCATTCTTTTGCTTACGATTACTTCCTAAATCTACAAATATTTTTTTTTCACGTTTCTCGCACTTCTTAGACATGTATATCAAATATTGTATCTTAGTACCAGAGAAAGATTATATATCGGCCTTTACGAGGTAATATTTGTCTCGTCAAATATGGGACACGTTTTGAGGTAACAATATATACCACCTCTCTTTAGAACTTCGGGAGGGACCAGCTATCGTATTCTGTTGTGTAAACTTGTGTTTCCTCAATGTTGTCTTGTTGCGTGCTCGAACTCCAGTGGTTGGAGGGGCTAATCAAATGAAAGATAGAACTTATATCGCAATGGGTGAGCAGGTACGTTCGCAAACTGCATTGGAATTGTTAGGTAATAGAGAGTTAAAATTACAAGAAGATATCAGTGATGTTAAGCGGCACCGAGTTAGGGTTGGTAACCATAGCAAACTGACCAGGTTTGTAGATGACGAGCTCCTTCTACTTGCCAGTCTTTTTGATTTATTACAAACTGAGGAAGTGATATGCAAAATGCAGGAATGTCATTGAAGTAAACTGGGCAAAACCTTGTTGATAGTGACCAACGACTGAGGTTGTTGAGAATGCATTTGTTAATAAATTGTTGTCTCGATGTCTGTCTGTCCGATTCAGGGCGAGACAACATATCGTGATAGGAAAAATGCAGATTGATCATTAAGTTGTTCTACTTGGAACAAATATACACAAGAGTAAACATTGATAGTACAGCTTCATGTCAGTGTTTTCCCGAAAATGGTGCATCGTCACAATAACATGAAATAAAATTTGCAGGTAGTAAGAATTAAATCGTCTATTTTCATTTAGTCTACAGAGGAAAAATAGAATCATGCAGCCGTGTTTTGCAATGCTTTGCAAGGAACATCTCAACATAAAGAGCCGTCAATTGTTACTGATTTCAGTTGTTTAAAACAAATTTGATTGTTAATTAAACTCCTCAAAGGCAAGATGTTTAATAATAGCATCACTTCCCACCTTAGGTCTATCTTCCACTTCAATAAATACAAATTTCTTAGGTCTATCTTCCACTTCAATAAATACAAATTACTTAGGTCCATCTTCCACTTAAATACATACAAATTACTTAGGTCTATCTTTCACTTAAATACATATAAATTAAATAGGTCTATATTCCACTTAAATACATATAAATTACTTAGGTCTATCTTCCACTTAAATACACACAAATTACTTAGGTCTATCATCCACTTAAATACACACAAATTATTGCTGATGCTGATCTTAGTAGAACATCGCAGCCAAACACACCATCAGTACCATTAGCTACAATAACAACAACACGAAACGAGTATAATTGTTTAATTCTTAATGAAGTGTTTTGAATCAAAAACGGCATTAGCTAGTGTGTGTATTGTCTCGAATGGTCTACCTATTTTATCACTCCCTTGTAGCAGCGTTTACCCTGAAATTCATCGAGGCATGCTTGGTGGCACTAGGCACTGCGATTAATACTTTAGAGAATAAAACTGAATTAGAATTGTAGGAAAATATCGCCTTTCTCGATTAATATAAACGCACTGTGAACTTTAATGTCGACCGATATGCAAATTTGCTATTACGTTTTAGCGAAATTATTGGTCATAGATTTTGTTGTTAAATTAACTGACAGATATATTCTTACTTGTAGGGATAATTGATGTATATTCTGGCATATCGCATTGGGTGCAATTGGAGTGAATGACCACGGACGAAACTTCAGTAAGGGTGGCAAAAGAGGGAAAAAGAAAAAAGAAAGAGTGAGGGGAGGGGGTAAAGAAGGATACTTTGTTAAAAAATATGTTTGATAGTACTCCCACTCTTTCACAGGTTGACCATATATATGTGAGATACTTCGTTATATATATATATATATATATATATATATATATATATATATATATATATATATATATATATATATATATATATATATATATATATATATATATATATATATATATATATATATATATATATATATATATATATATATAAATATATATATATATATATATATATATATATATATATATATATATATATATATATATATATATATATATATATATATATATATATATATATATATATATATATATATATACCATTAATACTGGCCGCCATGAATAGCCTATCGTGTGCTGAAAAATGGCGTTAAGCCCAAGAACAACAACAACAACAACAACCTTTGAAGTAGACATCAAAGGTCTTTAATCAATATAAGCTTTAAGAGGATGGTCTAAATTTGTCAGACTGCAGAGGTGAAGGTTATGACAATGATGCGACTATGGCAGGGTTTCACAATGGTTTTAAACAGTCAGTTTTGCAGTTCAAAGCATAATGCTATATTTGTTCAATGCACAAACGGCTTCTTTCAGTGCCAATATAGTAACATTTCTTGGCACTATCGAACAATTGTTTAGAGCTTTCTTTTCTTCCACACATAGATGGGACATCCTTGGCTGCAGTGCAAAATGTGATGCTATAGAGGCTGTGGTATCACATGTTGATAAAATTGTTAATTTACTGGAGGAGCGAAGAGGTGGCGAATCAGAGACAGTTAAAACCAGAGCTGACGCAGGAATAATGCAAGCTGCAATATTCATCATATTTCATATCTGTTGATCGCAGTGTTGGAGGAGATAGGAAAGATGATGAAACATCTACGAATAAAAGGTTTCAGAATGGATGGTTGCACAACTAGGATTAATGCTCAAAGTTATTGCTTCAGCTAAGAAAAAGACAATCTAATTACGAAGGCTAATATTACTGCATCCAATTTTGCACAAGGCAATGATATAAGTACAAACGTTCTAATTATAAACTCTTAATTAAACACTTTGATATACATGATCACAATGATGTGAAACCATTTTTCTTTGTTAATAATTATGTTTTTCAAATAATCAACAAGGGTACAGCTGAATAAGTTAAGTGACAGATTGGCATCCCGACCTCCGCCCTGGGGCGGTATTTTGGCACCGTTCGCCACTTGATGTATATAGTCTTGCCTTCTTCGTTCTTTCTTAAATAAATTGACTCTTTAAAGGGTATGTCTAAAGATCTACAAGTAGGTACGACGTTCGAAAGACATTACCTATTTATTTATTCATTTCATTATTTCCCACTTTTTCACTTATTGTCTTTAACATAGTTAACTGGCGTATTTATGTAACTTTTTAATGACAAAAATCATTTTGCTTGGCAATTATCTTACAATGTCATTGTGTACATTTTACTGGGAAAATAAATGCATTACAGGTTGCTAGCATTCTGTTTTAATTTGAAACGCGGGGAGTTGAAAGAGAAAGAATGAGAGATTCAATATTCAATCTCTATCAATTGCTTTGCTTTATTAATAATGGCACATAAAACTTGTTTTACAAAATTGCGGCAACATAACGAACAGGTAATATGCCGAACATCATTTATATGTTAATAATATTTTAATTAATGATGAAAGTAACCTTTTGCAATTCATTTTTATTTTCTTTTGTTTTGTGCAAACCTACAAACCGTGACAGTTAATATGAGACAAATCTCACGTTTATGTGACCTCTCCATCATAGATAGATAATTGGATTAACTGGCTTTTATGATGTCGATACTGTATTAATGTCTCCCTGTATATTTCTCATTTTTGGGAAAATGGTTATAATAACACATCCAATAAATCCGAAGCAATTCCCCATGCTTGAAAGCTACCGAATTATTATCTCCATCGATGGCTGGAAGCGCGACTCGTTATTACAGAAGATTATATAGCTGTGATGCCACCAATTGTCATACAGCTTTGCATAGTTTGGAGTCGGGGGAATTTCATTTTGTACATCCAGCTCTTTATCAGGTATACACATTTTAATGGAATGAAAGTTTCCATCTGATGACATATTTTCAACATCTCAATGGGAATTAAATTCCGATAATGTTTCAATGGAACAAGATTCAGCATGATCAAAACGCACCCGTTTATGATTAACAAGTCCGGTATTATCTGATACAAGCTATAATATTGCATTGATAACTCCCTTTTATTTATTTTTTCTTTACACAACCTTAAGTAATCACTGGTCCATCAGGCGGTAATAACTGCATTCAGTTCTACTATATCGAACCAAAATTCAATTTGGAGACCTTTGGTGTATCATTTATGGTAGGGGAGCGTGCATTAATCACATTTTCACCGCAGATTTTCTCATACGCAGTTAAATCGCCAAAGCCATGATTTGATGTTGATACACAGATTAAATACTAATGGTCTTGTCTCAGTCTGCCTCTGTTTTTTTAGTACGCATACATTAAGATATTTTCCTAATAGATTTTTTTGGAAAAGCACTCGTTATGTAGGAAATTTATGAGCAGAATTTTTAAACGACTCGTTTTCAAAACCATTTTTGCTAGAAGGGCTATCGGTATAGACTAACTATTGTTTAAAATAGATACCAGCAAGTTATTTCTCTTGAATGAAAAGCACTTAGTATTCTTTCTATCCGTCTGTTTGCTAGACTCCACAACATCAAAAACATAGAAGGTAACATGTATGAAATAGTGTCGGTGAATGATACAGTTAGCTAGCAGACACGAACGCAGTAAAGAGGACTCACGAAACTATCTCAGAGACAGCAAGAATTTCTAGAAGCGATCGACGCTAAGGTATAGAAAATCACTGAAGTCAGTTTCATACCCACCCTCCCCCATCCCACGCTTTTTGAACTTGCATCCATACATGTTGTATATCTTTTTACACTGATTTGCGTGTATAATAAGGACAAATCATTAGAATTCAAACTCGGAGTCATGACAAGCGATCTTGAAATTTAATGATTTTAAAATACACAGGTTAACTCGTCTGAACTATTTCCAGTGAATAATAATTTTGATAGCTTGTTAAAATTGAGTAATGAGGAGCAGAAAGGAGCATGCATTTAAATGGTGTAAATTCCGTAAATTCGAAAAAGCATCCATTAAATTGGAAACATAGCAAGAAACATTTATGCAATATCAGAGCTAGTTCTTTAATTACCATTTCATCATACAATACATCATATTCTCGGACTTATTTCATTTATGGCCATCGTTGGACGAAAAACGAAAGTACAAATCCTTCAACACTCGTTGCTGTACTGATGTTCACAACGCATCATAGTGCAACAACTGAGTCATGACTATTGACCTTCAAACGAATTTGATTATGCAACGCATCTTTTCTATTTTGTTTAAATACTACTATATACAAATTTTGATCAAACTACAGTTGCATATGTAACTCCTCTTTGTACAACATCAGAATATAATTTATATTTGGATATTGTTTCCCTTATTGACAGTGTTTGCGTCCATTTCCTAGATTTCTTTCTAAAACCTATCGTCTCTTATGATTAACAAACATAACTACTTTGCAATTTGCTTAATTTTTTTTATTCCGTGTGGAGACTGTCATGAAATTCTAGATCTTTATCAATGCATAATCAGCGAAAATATCCAAGTCATGGCCAGATTTTGTTAACATGGCAGTAACATAAATCGTTACTCATTAATACTACTTGTATTATTTACGGAATTAAAATACACGGCATCAACTGTTAATATATACTTCGTAGAGGTTATATCTCAATAAGATATAAACATATCAGATTAAAAGTGTCAAGAGAGGAAAAGCAAAACACAGTAAATAATGTCAACATAAATGTGAACTGGATACTTAAGTTTGATGCATTTGTACTTTTGACTAGTGTTTACAACTGTTGTTATTACCAAATTGCCCCACCCCCTCTTACATTACGTAATCATATGTTATGCCAAAAGAAAGAAGAAAGTACACAAACAAACCCAAATAAAAGTTATCCCCTATATAATCATGAACACTCAATTAGTGGTATTTATCCATCTACAATGACAGTCAACGGATTATACATCAAGCAATTTTAACTACGCATTTTTTTGCTAAGAGGATTTGTTTTAATTCTTTTTAAAATTCTAAGTTTTCCTAATTGAAAATTACTTGTTTTCTGTTTTCTTCTGTGTATTAGTTTACTATTCTGTTTTTGTTGAACCAGCATTTATATTCATTATCTTCATCATCAACAAATTATACCAATCTCACCTTACGAAAACAATGAACTTTAAATGGCTTTACATAACTTTGTATACTTTTTGCCAGACGTTGCATGTTATGCAATGCCTCCATTAGTACGTTTTGCCCTTTTCTTAACCCCAATCCCCCACCCCGCCCCCACCCCAAGAATAGTTTGAAGAAATATTTAACCGATAACCATCATATATGTAAATATTTTAATTGGTACATGTTTTCTGCAAGCATATTAGGTCGAATTTCGAGAAAATTTCATTAATATAACTTCTTTATTTTCTTTTCCATTCTACATTCCATGTCCGTATCTTAACCGATCTGTTTTTATATTCTGATTGCAGCTACTAAACGTCTTTGTCAGACATTGTCTCTCTGAACATCATCTTCAATGTGACAATGGTGTATGCGTCTTTTGACTGTCAGTCTGTTCTCTCGCTAGACTGGTGGGTAGTGTTACCTGGTTTAAATTTATGATTTTGCCCATCCGCCATAAATATCGCCTTTTCTATTAGGCGGCACGTACTTTCCTTTATTCATTTTAAAATTTCTTAATGATTACATAATTTAATATTTTTTTTTAATCAAACCATGACAACAAGGTTTTGTTTTTTATATAAAGGAAGATGAAACATTTCACTGAGTAAAATCAAAATGTATTTAATTAATTTAATTTATCTATTTCTAATTCGAGTATATTTTTAGACAACCTCAATAGTTTCTTTTTAAATTTTGATCTCCAAAATTTGGAAAGATAAACAGCTACAGTACTTATACTATTCAAAAGTGTTTTCCATTATTTCATTTTTTTAGTTTTGGGATAGTATTGTTAGTCTACATAGATTTTTTTTGCATCTTGTTTCTTAAACATTGATCGTGAAAGGTAAAGATGAATGAAAATATTTGTCTCTTGATATTAAATTCAAGGAGCCAATAAAGTTGACCTAACTTTAAACGTTTTGTACTGAAGTATCAAAGTCGAACTAGAATTGAGGTGTCGAAGTTTACACGATTGACAATAGACTTAGCATTAAACTATTAATATCTAAACGCATGTAATTGCACATAATATTGACGTGTCAAAGTCGAATCACATGAAGTTACACATCATATTGAAGTGCCAAAGTGTCAAAGTTGAAACACATGAAGTTACACATGGTATTGAAGTGTCAAAGTTGAAACGCATGAAGTTACACATGGTATTGAAGTGTCCAAGTTGAAATACATGAAGTTACACATGGTATTGAAGTGTCAAAGTTGAAATACATGAAGTCACACATGGTATTGAAGTATCAAAGTTGAAACACATGAAGTTACACATGGTATTGAAGTGTCAAAGTTGAAACACATGAAGTTACACATGGTATTGAAGTGTCAAAGTTGAAACACATGAAATTACACGTGGTATTGAAGTGTCAAAGTTGAAACGCATGAAGTTACACATGGTATTGAAGTGTCAAAGTTGAAATACATGAAGTTACACATAGTATTGAAGTGTCAAAGTTGAAATACATGAAGTTACACATGGTATTGAAGTGTCAAAGTTGAAATACATGAAGTTACACATGGTATTGAAGTATCAAAGTTGAAACACATGAAGTTACACATGGTATTGAAGTGTCAAAGTTTAAACGCATGTAGTTACACTTAGTAGTAAAGTGTCAAAAGTCCAAGCACATGAAGTCACACATTCTATTAAGGTCTCAAAATGTAATGAAGCTACTTTCTTTTTTAACTTTATTTTTTTCCAATTGCATTGCCTCTTCAACCTTGATTTTAAAGCCTCAATTCGTGCAATAATGATATGATTTTTATTATTTGTATATAATATTGTTTTTTTTTCTCCGTTTTATAACTTTTTTTTATTGGCATGGTCCCTCTTAGAAATACATCATCTAAGGGACTCCCTAGATCAAAAATTTAAATGGTTTATGTGTATTCATGTTTCTTCAATGTGTATGTGTAGTTGTGTTTTTTTTATTACAATTGAATTTTGGTTTTATTAATTTTGAGATTCGTTAAGTACGCCATTCATACGACGTCATGCAGGGGAGGTAATTGAAAAAATTACTAACTAAAATGGACTGTACAAGTCAAAGCACAATATATATATTGGCGACATAGGTACCTTTCACTTTGCTTCTGTACACCTACAACGTTGGCCATATTTTGAATTGTTTCAGCACATAAACTCTCTGAAACACTGTTAGATATTACATGTATGGGAAGGAGTAATTAGCCTAGAATGAAACGTACTAGTCATATACGGCGTAGCTCATGCCCATCACCGTAAGTCCAGAAGGATCTGCTTGGAATTAGGAATACTTCAGTCCTTTAAAACTAAGAGGAACACGATGATGAAACGTGGACTTGTACACATTTTTTTAAAATTAATATTTGATTTTCTTTTTAGCAATGAGACTAATCCTAATGCCACTGAGTGATATGTTATTATAAAAAGCGAGACAGTTCGGTTATATTTAATATCCTGAAATTGACCTCGTCTTGAAGTAGAACTAAAATAAACCGTATCTCTTTTTGTTTTCTATTTGTTCTTAATTAAGTTTATGTAATTCTGCCAGAATACATCGAAATAAAGTAAAGCACATCTTTCTAAGATGGGCATATAATTAAAAAGCCCTTTTATGTACATATAATAATTTGACCTATTTGGTCTATATTTGATGTACATATAGACAAAGAATAACCTGCTCTATTTGGTCTATATTCATTGTACATATAGGCAAATAATGATTTGAACTATTTGGTCTATATTTGATGTACAGATAGGCAAATAATAATTTGACATATTTGGTCTATATTTGATATACATATAGGCAAATAATAATTTGACCTATTTGGTATATATGTGATGTACATAAAGGCAAATTATAATTTGACCTATTTGGTCTATATTTGATATACATATAGGCAAATAATAATTTGATCTATTTGGTCTATATGTGATGTACATATATGCAAATAATAATTTGACCTATTTGGTCTATATGTGATGTACATAAAGGCAAATTATAATTTGACCTATTTGGTCTATATTTGATATACATATAGGCAAATAATAATTTGATCTATTTGGTCTATATGTGATGTACATATATGCAAATAATAATTTGACCTATTTGGTATATATGTGATGTACATAAAGGCAAATTATAATTTGACCTATTTGGTCTATATTTGATATACATATAGGCAAATAATAATTTGATCTATTTGGTCTATATGTGATGTACATATAGGCAAATAATAATTTGACCTATTTGGTCTATATTTGAACCATGACTCAGTTAAACGTGTACAAAACAAGTTGACACTTCATGAACACATTCAGAAAGCATATACAAGGGTCTAAATTTCTGGATATTTTAACACTTTATATTTAAGGTAAAATGAGTTATGATCATATTTTGATAAGTAACTCTGCTAATGTGGTAAAGCAAAGTCAATTGAATAACCATTTTTAAACTAGCAGGGGTGCATTTATTGTAAAAGTATATTGATTTTGTAACGGAACTGTAGTTAAGATTTGAATAAATTTGATAGCGTTTACACTTGTCTGGAAATCGCGTGGTCTTCCAGAATTTCCAACAATATTTTTTTGGTGAAAATTCTTAACCTTTCTAATTTATCTAGACAAACCCAGCTTGCGCTCGATTACATGGCGTATAAAATTAACGTCTTCAACATGATCGCGTTTTGTTGTTCAGAGCTGTGACAAACATCTAGAGTTAGACCATATCTTACAGTATATATTGATGAAATGGGGCATAATACGACATTTATTTTGCTAGCAGTTAAGGCTAAAGAAGGTGGCTTTGGACTAAATGCTGGAGGCGTACATTTAATGCAATAAAATCAGATATGTGGCTTTAGTCAATTTATTTATGTCAAAAGGCACAGATAAGTTGCCTCCTCGGGAATACAAATGCTTTTTGTGCATTAAACTGAAGCATACGAAATTATATCTAGATCAATGATTCATATATAACATTTTGTAGATTTGTTGCTCATAGGCAGTGCACAAAAAATGTATAGCTTGCTGTTTAAAGAGAAATACAGATTAAAACCTTTACTCATAGCTCGCTATTTAAAGAGAAATACAGATTAAAACCTATACTCATTGCTCGCTATTTAAAGAGAAATACAGATTAAAACCTATACTCATAGCTCGCTATTTAAAGAGAAATAGAGACTAAAACCTTTACCCATAGTTCGCTGTTTCAAGGCTAATATAGACTATAACCTTCATATTCTTGTGAGTGGGATGGCTCCTTTGATAGGACCTTTAGAAAGTTGTACGGATCAAAGATCTTTCTGGCCCATGCCTTGATTTCTACTTACTTTGCAGTAGAGATAGGTATGGAAAAACGAATGGCTCACCTGACGGACTCTATCTAAATTACCGATGACGAGTGTCCAGCCCACGTAATGTAAGGAAAGGTAATAGGTAGATTAGATATGATTGGATTCTTGCAGTCATGCCATCTATCTGTAGGATTGCCAAGAGGGATTGCATCTCATCTCTGTTCAAAAGCTTGATATTCATGGGCTATGATACTTTTCAAGAAGAAAGAATAATTATGGTTTTATAACTGTATCACTGTTTAAAAAACAAAACAACAATCTTACATTCCCCAAAGACAAGACCATAATATTTTCTGGGATTTCAATGCTCTTAAATTTGTTTAATAAATCATTACATCAAATTTTAGTACTTTTTGTTATAGTATTTATTGAAGCGTTTTACAAACAGGAAGAAGCTAATATCGGATTCGTTTATATTATTCCTTTATTCTGTCAATTCTTCATTATCTGATT
Organism: Potamilus streckersoni; assembly: GCA_016746295.1. Classification (NCBI taxonomy): domain Eukaryota; kingdom Metazoa; phylum Mollusca; class Bivalvia; order Unionida; family Unionidae; genus Potamilus; species Potamilus streckersoni. The sequence goes on from JAEAOA010001023.1 coordinate 164,718, forward strand.
TGGGGATTATCAGGATAATACAAGATTTAATCCTTTTCCAAATCAATGTGTTGTTGTCTTGTGTTGATGAATCAGACTGTTGTCCGTCAGGTAAGGTAATTTTGTGAAAACCTATTATGGCACACCTGTTCACCTTTTTGCTTAAATTCACCGTTCTTTTCCACACTTCTCAAATTCGCCTGAAATGCTGCCATCCAAAATCTCAAACTTATTTATTGTAACCGGAATCCTTTTGAAAACAGTATAGATTGTATCTGTATTGCCAACTTAATCCAACAAAATGTACTTTATAATTCTGTTCATCTGCAAATTTCAATTTTAGCTAATTTCCAAGTAGAACATGGCGATGATATATATATATATATATATATATATATATATATATATATATATATATATATATATATATATATATATATATATATATATATATATATATATATATATATATATATATATATATATATATATATATATAGTTTACAGCTGTGACTTCCGTGTCCTTTTATAACATTGTGAATATAGGACATTGGGTAATCTTTCAAGGTAATCATCTTTCTGATGTATGGTCCAGTTTTGTTAAATAGTGCCAAAAGGACTTTAAGATTCATTCGTGGTGAATCAAGTATAACATTTGCCTACATATTATTAACTGCAACATCGCTAACAATTCTTTCTTTTGTAAAATAGTCGCGAAAGAGGACATTTGCAGTCCTGTACTGGCTGAGAGTGAAATGGATCATTGAATCTGAAATAATCGTATTGCACTGGAGACAAAAGTGTTCCAAACCTTAATAATAGTTTTCCATATTCCACAACTCCCGGAAGGATCCGCGGTAACTCATTTGGTTGAGCGTCAGACTTGTAATCAAAGAATCACATGTTTGATACCCTCTCAGGTTGCTCGAATCGACTTCTGCTGTGTCTCTGGGAAAGACACTTAATTGCCATTCCACTGTATGATATAGGATATACTATGAAAGGCATTTCATTGCCATTCCACTTTATGATATAGAATATACTATGAAAGGCACTTAATTGCCATTCCACTATATGATATAGGATATGCTATGAAAGGCATTTAATTGCCATTCCACTTTATGATATAGAATATACTATGAAAGGCACTTAATTGCCATTCCACTATATGATATAGGATATGCTATGAAAGGCATTTAATTGCCATTCCACTTTATGATATAGAATATACTATGAAAGGCACTTAATTGCCATTCCACTATATGATATAGGATATGCTATGAAAGGCATTTAATTGCCATTCCACTTTATGATATAGAATATACTATGAAAGACACTTAATTGCCATTCAACTATATGATATAGGATATATTATGAAAGACACTTAATTGCCATTCCACTATATGATATAGGAAATAATATGAAAGGCACTTAATTGCTATTCCACAACATGATATAGGATATGCTATGAAAGGCACTTAATTGCCATTCCACTATATGATATAGGAAATAATATGGAGGCACTTAATTGCCATTTCACGACACAATATAGGAAATAATATGAAAGGCTTTTTTGATTGCCAATCCACGACATGATATAGGGAATAATATGAAAATCACTTAATTGCCATTCCACATGATATAGGAAATAATGTGATAAAAGTGAGTTTAAAACCAACAAAAGAAATATGTGGCTTCTGAAGCTTCTGCCAACGTAATAGTAAGTCTCAAATCCTAAAGAATAACAAAGGGATATAATGGTCAACGCTGTATTAGTATTTGAAAATTAAGTGGTATTCCAATTCTTTTAGAATCATCTGTACACTGTAAAGCTTCCAGAACACGGTTTTATTTCTCACACTAACCCACCCTTTAATTTCTCACTGTATCATTTGTTTTACGTTTTCTATTCTCTATTAGCAGCAAAACTTTGTCTTGAAAAAAGATATTCTCATTAATCTTGAAACAATCTCCACACTGTAAAAACTAGTTATATTTTTCATCGCCATGCTTAACTTTGTGTAATGCAATCTATATACCGCATTCAGGTTCTTAACATCCTAAAATGTTTTCGTTTTTTTGAGAAGTTATGAATTATTGCTGAACTCTGCAATTCTTTCATATATTTATCATCCTTTAGTTTCCGTTGGATCCATTACGATGAAATAATATGAACAGATATTGAAGTCATTATGTCCATCGGATTTTATTGAATAGAGTTTTATGGAGTATGATAAAATTTATACGTGGTGGATATTATTTTAGTTGTAATATAAGGCATAAACATTCTAGCAAATTATTGATTTCTTGTGTTTCAAAGCGACTGCTGCCAGAATCCAATATCGTTTGCGAATGTAAATTTTCCCTTTCTCGTTTGCATTGAATTTAATACCATCTGGAGACTGCTGACTTGTTAAAAATTATAATGATACTCTATATCTAGGTAATTGCTTTGTATTTTCTTCAACTCCGACTTGTATTTACCGATTTCTTTTAATAATTAAGCCATCATATTACTAAATGCAAGCAAACAGTTTTCATTTTTGTTCAACTCAGTTTTTAAAGAATTTAATGTTTTAAACCTTTGTCCCGAATGATTTAAGTATAGTCTTGATAATTTATTATTTTGTCCAACCGTCTAATACAACCCAGTAATGCACCGATGTTGTTAACATAAGATCAACATATTCTTTGCTGCTCTATTCCATCTGTAGCTGATATCGATTGTTCTATTACATCTGTAGCTGATATCGATTGTTCTATTCCATCTGTAGCTGATATCGATTGTTCTATTCCATCTGTAGCTGATATCGATTGTTCTATTCCATCTGTAGCTGATATCGATTGTTCTATTCCATCTGTAGTTGATATCGATTGTTCTATTCCATCTGTAGCTGATATCGATTGTTCTATTCCATCTGTAGCTGATATCGATTGTTCTATTCCATCTGTAGTTGATACCGATAGCTATGTTCCATCTGTAGCTGATATCGAATGTTCTATTCCATCTTTTGCTGATATCGATTGGTATATTCCATCTGAACTGATTCTGATTACACTATTCCATCTTTTGCTGATATTGATTGTTTTATTCCATCTGCAAATTCGTCTCATTAATTAAATCAGAAATATACAAATAATAAAGTTGCTGCAAGATTGCTTGTCATTTTAATTGTGTCATATTTTATGGCGTGCATTACTTTGCTTTGGAACCAATTTTCTTTCGCAATCGTGACAAAATATTAGCAGATATCTTGTCATTTAAATCTTTAATACTAGTGACAAAGTATTCGATTTGCTTTTTAATCCCTATTCTGTTTTTAATTTCATTATTCGAGTCTTCATTTAATTGTTCACGTTCAGAATGCAGATTATTATAGTCATCTGGGGATTTCTTTTATTATTTTCAATGATTCCTCTTATACGTAAATCTTAGCGTTTGGCAGCTGTTCAGTTCGTTACAAGAAGTGTTTAATGTTTTCAACCTGCTCTTTGTCTTTCAGTTTGTTTCGTTTGCATCAGATTAGGTGAAATAATGAATCTATATTTAAGCAATTTCTCTGCATCTAAAAGCCTTTGATTATAAATCCGTTATTATAAATTCGGTTTTAATACGCCACTAATAAACTGTTGTATTAACTACCCTCTTCAATGCTGCTTTATTGCTGGCTGCTTGTCCCATATACCTTTTGATATCTTTTAAATAGTAATGCTACTAAATATGAATTAATTGACTACAGCACATTTATTGCAAAATATTGCATCAATATATTTACATGATATACTAAATTAGCAGTATTGGTGTTGTTTAAATTTAATTGATTTACCTGTTGTTTATCTTTTTCTTCTGTTGAACAAAACATTAAAACAATACGAAGACTTAGAGATATCCTCACGTTTTAATTAAGAAATGAACTATTAAACATTTTATTTGCATTTCTTGTTGTCTTCTAGTGGTTTAAGTAATTTCTGTTTCTTTCTCCTCCGTTTCATATATTCCTTTATGCAATTCTGAGGTACATTTTCTAAGTTTTCTGAGTGTTTTTCAAATAAAATGTTGTACTTTTATTTTGAATTGCATGTTGAATGAGACAATTTCTATCGTCTTACCCCAGTTACCTTTCAATGTTTGAACACAGCAGTTTTCGGTATGTAATATTAATCTAGCAAGTATCCATGGTCATCACTATACTTCTTTGCATACATAAAATTTACTACTTAAAATGACGAAAATAGATGAAACATTGCAACATCGGGTAAAGCGATAATTGCGTTAAAACAGCATAGATCCATATAAAAGAACAAAGAATATAGAGTGAAACCAAAACGCCCATGGATATGAAAGAAACAAATGTGTACAATAAGCAAATATCAATTAGATGCACAATTCTCTTCAGCGTCAAGAAATTTAACGAAAATTAAAGGAAGTTGAATTAACTCTCATCATCTTTCATGTTGCAGAAGCGACAGAACATTTGAATAATCAAAATAATCCAGCAATTTCTTAATAGTCTCTCTAACAATTCTAGGATGCAGAATACAGTTATGCTGCTTTATGAGTTTTGGAAAGTAAACATCAAATTAATAAATCTAGAATGACAATTCTCCTCTGGTTTGAAACATTTCTTCCAATTATTTTAAAGTTACTAATATCTTTAATATGTTACAAATCAAAGCTTCAAAGAAGCATTTCAACCGCGACTGTCAGAAAACAGCTAAAATCCCGAAGACCTTGGCTCACTTGTTCTGTCAACGTCTAAATGATTCTTTCTGAGGAAAATTTAATATCAAACTTTAATTCGTTCTCAAAGTTTCAATAATCTAAACGATCACAAATTATGAAAAAATTGTATTGTCTCAATGCCTTATTCGGCTTGATGAGATTTTGAAGTTTTCATCAATTGTCACACTAAAGGTTTAATACTAATTATTAATAATTACGTCTTTCTTTTAAAACAATACGGCACTATTCTTTCGAAAATTACTACATAAAATGTCAAACCACTTTAAATGTTGAGCATATGACGTGCTTATTACAAAATTTCATTATTTCCTCCCGAGTTAGTTTACATTTTCCGAAAAAAATGCTTCCGTTATTTAGATGAGAAAAACAAATCAGATTTTAAGTTATGATTTAATAGTCGAGTAACGATATTGTGATATTTTTTATAATAACCTGGATGATGTACTTTTAATTTTGGTTTCATTCTTTGAAGGGTAGTTTCAAAATGTCCCAACTATACGAGGACACATTTGAGATTATGTGGCAGTACACTATCTTGCTATAATTTTGTCGTGTGATGAAAATTACCTCATAGAAAATGATTAGTAATGAATGCAGAATGAATTAGATTGAACATTGAAACAAACAATAAAATGTGGTAAAGATTAGTTATAATAAATGTTCTGTGGAACTAACAAGACAAATTTATGAAGTTCTAATTGAATTCTAGTACTATTTAAAATACATTTCCATACTGAATATGTTGTTGTGACTGAAGTATCGATTATGCTAATAATGTTCCAATGGCCTGGATTGCGATGATGTGCTAAAAGTCTTTTGAAGTATCACAAATGAAATTATCAGGAATCTAGTTATCTCATGGGCACATTGTTATTTCAGGGATCTTGTTATCGCATGGGCACTTTGCTATTTTAGGAATCTAGTTATCGCATGGGCACCTTGTTATTTCAGGAATCTAGTTATCGCATGGGCACCTTGCTATTTCAGGTATCTAGTTATCTCATGGGCACCTTGTTATTTCAGGTATCTAGTTATTGCATTGGCACCTTGCTATTTCAGGTATCCAGTTATCGCATGGGCACCTTGCTATTTCAGGTATCTAGTTATCGCATGGGCACCTTGCTATTGTAGGATTCTATTTATCGCATAGGCACATAGTTATTTCTGGAATCTATTTATCGCATGGGACATTGCTATTTCAGGCATCAAGCTATTGCATGAACACCATGCTATTACAGGTATCTAGTTACTTCATAGGCACCTTGCTATTTCAGGTAACTAGTTATCGCATGGGCTCCTTGCTTTTTCAGGAATCTAGTTATCGCATGGGCACCTTGTTATTTCAGGTATTTAGTTATCGAAAGGACACCTTGTTTTTTCATAAAGTTATAATAATCAGATACTTATCAGATCGAAAAATAAACCATCAGAAGAATGCCTGTGTTAATATATTTCAATACTACAAAACAGCAAATATATATATATATATATATATATATATATATATATATATATATATATATATATATATATATATATATATATATATATATATATATATATACATATATATTGTCAAATTCTGACATTTCAAATACATTACAAATGTTCATTTTTTCTCCTTGTTCGTCCTTTATGTTATAAACTTTCTCCGCTCTAATGAGCTCATCATCATCATCATCATCATCATCATCATCATCATCATAATCATCATCATCATCACTGTCATCATCATCAGCATCTTATTATTATTATTATTATTATTATTATTATTATTATTATTATTATTATTATTATTATTATTATTATTATTATTAGCATTATTATTATTACCGCTTCGATGGCCTAAGTGGTTAGAGCGTCCTCCTCGGATGCGGGAGTTAGCGGGTTTGAAACCTGGTCGATTCATGCCAAAAACTAATAGAATTTACTAGCAGCCGTCTCGCTTTGTTCACGGCATTAAGGGGTTAATGTTAGGACTAGTCGGCCTCGGGTTAGGATAATGTGACTGGGTGGGATATGTATATGGCATTATGTCCCAATGACAGACAACACTATAAACTGCCATAATACAGACATCGTAGCGATATGACTGAAAAGTTTTAAAACTGCCTTAAAAATCCAACGCTAACCTGCCACTTCTTCTTCGGTTTGTTTTCCGGCTTATTTTGCTTTGAATTTCTTCATTGAAATGCGTTCGCTCCTCCTCAACTTCTTTGTTTCTACTGCTTTTTTCTAAACGCTTCTCTTTTTTCGCTTTCTTGAAACACTCGGAAGATCAGTGTTGTATTTCTTCACAATAATAATTGGTAATTCGACTCAGACCTAATTTTTTACTGTTTGTTGTTTTCTTATCATTGACGTTCTGGACATTACAGGACAAATGCCTTCTATACTGACACACATAACATCCATCTTTCATTTTATCTCGAAAAGCGTTGCCTTGAATGTTTCCAGACGTTTTGCTGTAAATAAGTTTTACAATGACCGTGTTTTAATCTCAGACTAAAATAGTGATATGTCATAACTTTTCCATTTCACAGCTTTAAATTAAATGATGGCATTTTTATCTTAGAGAGAGGTGTATATCTATATAGGGAAAGAGATATAACCCTAGTCACATCAAATTTGAATAATTATCAAACGATCATACCGTTCCAATAAGAAACCAGACGCCAAGCTACAATATTCTATTTCCATCATACCGTAAATTAAGTGTTGGCAGAATGTTAGAGTTTTTAGGAGGGAATGAAGGATCCTAATCGAATTTAATTTACTTCCCAAGACAGAGAGTTAAGATCAGCTAAGAATAAGAATCTTTCAGTAATCCCTGAAGATTACTTCTACAATCATATTTAAAGCATTTTAGTCAGATTTAGTAGATATTAACCTTTCTGACGTCAAACTTTCTCATGAGGCTGGATTAACATTTCTAACATTGCTTGGTTATGTGAATAGTATGCACGCCAAGAATGGCTCTTCCGTTATATTCTATAAAATATCTGCTTTTCTACAATAAAGGTGGCGCTCAACAGTATCTTATTTAGCATAGGGTTAGAATTTTAAAGAAAAAAAATTTCCCCGGGTTTTCTCACTAGTTATACTGGCTATTTATTTATATCTTAGGTATTGTTCAAAGAACCTATAATTCCCTTTATTTTGGTGTACGATTGATGGGTGTAATATGTGTTATAGAGTATACAGCTTAGCCTTACTCCAGATGTGCACCTTTCAAAAAAGTGCTACCTCCATTTACTCATTGTCACTTCCCGAACTTTAGAGGTAAATTGTAAAAAAGAACCGATAGCATTTATTTTTTACATTTTATATATTTGGGAATTCATTCATTGCACTTTCAGAAGCTGTTATTGTCTAGTCTAGGAGAATTCATTTTTCCTATTTTAGTAGCTGTCAAGGATAGTGTACATTAGACAAATTGAGGTGGATTTTTGGAGCACAAGGGAGCAGTCATTTTAGTTAGCAGTGTACTAAAATCATTTACAATTTCCAAAAGTACAATATACAAAGAAATGTCAGCCACATTACATAAAAGTAGCATAGAGGTATGCCAACATTTTCTCCGCTATGTATGTTTTAAATGTAAATAACTTCACCTTACATTCATCACTCTCTCAAAAGTACGTAATAGCTGGTGAGCGCCACCAAAGCGGAATATTTTTTCTTAGTTTGTAATTGCAGGTATAATTACCCATTACAGAACTCTCTTTCACGCATTTAGCTTAAAAGCACCTTTACCTGATAAATTCATACTGGTTGTGTTGCATCCATATAAAAACATGTTATTATTGCAGGCGCAATTGTCTAAGAATATTCGAGATAGATCTACAAATGGATGAATTAGTACATTTCGTTGCTGGTTTTTTATTTTTGAAAACTTTTAATTACTTCCTAGGTCTAGCTTAGGTAAGGCTATAATCTAAAACATTTCAATAACAGAGCAAATTTGCATCCAGTGATACTGTGTTTAAATGAAGCAATTACAACTTAACAAGTAGATATAGCATGTCCTATCCGTAATCCTCACTGATATATGAAAAATACTTTGAGAGTTTCAACGATGGAAATTTTATACAGCAAAAGACGTAAAAGCTTGGGAAGCCAAGGACACAAAGTGGTGGAAATTTAAAAGAAATCTAGAATTGTAAAAATGCGTTACGTTAAAGAGTACGATATAAATGATCGTTGAACCTTTTAATTGTTTGGGGGAGAACCAACGCTACACACTGTTTTTCATTGTTCTGAATATAGCCTGAGGTGATGTCCATGGAAGTTTCTCATTGGCTAAGACATTAGCCAACACTTTTGTGGTTGTTTCATGGCGACGCGGATGTGGAGGATTAATGTTGCTGAGTATCGGCAGCCAATGTAATGGAATAAGACGCATTGTTCCAGAAATTATGTGCATTGTTGTGTTGAGGTGGACATCAATTAACTTGGTGATGGATTTGCTGAGGGATGATCGAACACAATACTCTGCTTTTGAATAACAGAGCGCTAGTGCTGATGTCTTCAGTGTCTGAACACTAGCGCCCCAGGTTAAGACAGCCAGTTTGCGGAGTAGGTTATTTCGAGTGCTAAGTTTTGCTGCAGTATGCAGCAAAGGTGGTTAAGGAAGGTCAGTGATCTGTACAGAGTGTCACCAAAGTACGTGTGGGTGTCGGGTTATGATTTATTTGCGACCCATTGAGGAGGATGCAAAATCTCAAGGTTCGTAATTTCATTATTAAGGTGGAAGACTTTGGAGTCTGTCTTTGCTGTGATTTGTTGTAGAGAACATTTCTTGAAGATGTCAGTCATATCCTCCTGGTCCTTGTTTAGTAGCTCCTCAATCTCAGTAAATGAGCGAATTTGTGTCCTGAGTGCAATGTCGTCTGCAGTTGATATAGCTTGTGTGTTCTATGGCAAATATAATTTTACAGAGCATTTTCAAATGCTCATGCAAGACCACATTTACCGTTCTGTGTCCTTGACTTTCTCACCGATGGATGCATGTCAATCGAACATGTTGGAGTCTATTTTACCCACACATCGAAAATTATCGTTTGAGAGGGTGGAGTGAAGAACACGCTGAAGAAAATATGGAGTTTTGCATGCAGTGAACCTAAACGTTATGGATAGCTACTCCAGGGCAAAAAAGTACACATTCAAATCAAACGTAAAGTAAAAGGGCTAACCCTCAACTATCAGTGAAGTTATATTAAGGCCTTCGTGTCATATCATCGACTTATCAGTACACCTTTTGGAAACTAAACAAAAGTATGAGAATTTCTATTAGAAACAAGTTACAGTACTGGTACTGTCCTCCAATGAGGGTTCCAAAATAGAATGACTATTCTGACTATAGATTGGCAAAGATGAATTATGCATAGACAAAGTTGGATGATGACGTAAAGTCTAGTGTTGGATGATGACGTAAAGTCTAGTGTTGAACCATTGCAAGAATGATGCGGTAACATGCTGATATTATCCGATGTCTCAATCCACTACTGAAAGCTATGCTATCCGTGTCACCATCTATGGACGTCATCCATGCAATCAGAAACCATAAGCTCGTGAAGGATCGCGAACAAAAGAAAAATAGGCGCTTCCTCTGATTTTGCCAGTTGATTCCAGGCGTACAAAGGATAATTACCAAAAGTGACAGAAGGGACCTAGTTCCAAAAGTGTCTGCAGCAACGTTGTCCAAAATTATCTAGAGGTGGTTGTTTCTACATGGGACCAAGTACATTGTTGGTAAGAAACTTCATAAAGATGCAGCTTACAATTAACAATCCAGATTATTTCGTTTTGTTGGTATCTTCTCTTTGGTATATATATATATATATATATATATATATATATATATATATATATATATATATATATATATATATATATATATATATATATATATATATATATATATATATATATATATATATATATGAATTGCACAGACGATGTAGAGCTACATTATCTGTGTATAAATACCGCACAATGTAATCAGAGCGACACATTACGGACCGTCTTGTCAGTCGCAGGTATATTTTGAGACTTGCATATCTCCATCTGTTGAGGCATGTAATTTATTCTCCTATATGTATTTTAAGTTATAGCTATTGTACTATCATATTTATTTTCGTATTTCTGTGGCTTTGACTTGTATAGTATAATGCTAATATTTTCTATTCTCGACTGTGACTTTGCAAGAACTTTACAAAGTTGCAGTGAAAAACCGTTTGGTGTATTAGGAATCGCATAATTCACCGGTTCACTTCTGAACCTGTTTGTTTGTAATGCAGGACTGATAAATTACTATTAATAACTTACCGTATTTTTCAGTTGCAGAAGTGTATGACTGTAGAGCTGTGGCAGTAGCTATATGTGTCTTTTCGAGCTGGTTTGAGTGGTTAAAACATTTCGACAATGTTTGCAGACCAGAGTGGTGGGCGCTAATTGCTTGTCTGATATAGGAAACAATGGTGGTCGGTGACTTCTATAATCTTTGCTTGTTTGGCCAGTGGAACTGGTAGCAAAGAGTGACGTAAATTTAGCATATATGTTGCTCCATACATGTAATCGTTTGGCCCTGGGCTATTTTAGGTGCATTGCTATATCCAGTGTTTTATAGGTGAAGATATATCTTGTGATATCGGCTTTATTAAGAATTATTCAATATTTTAAGTGAGCAAGATCTAAGTTCACTATTTTGAATGAGTGACATGTAAGTTCATTATTTATAATGAGAAAATTATCAGTTCACTATTTTGAGTGAAAACATCATTTGGTTTGCTATTGTGAAAAACTAGTACTTTCATTTTGTAATATACCAGCAATCGTTCTTTTTTGTCCTAGTACCGTATATGACAATGTGTTTGCATTAGTATTTGTGCATTAGTAGGATCGTGCAAAATATGTTAATTCGTCCAATATTTGGACCCACACAAGCACTTATCAATTATGTTTCGCTTCTTTTTTCATGCTTTATTAAATATTGTTTGTATTAGCATCAATAGTGTTTTGTTGTAAATCCAGACATCCTAAACTCGGTTGTCGTGTTACAACATGAAAAAGACATCTTTCTGGAAGGACCTAATACTTGTACCCTTAGATTAAATAAAAAGGTCGCTCATTAATAAACGTTACAACATTTACCAATTAATCCTAATCTCAAAGAGATGTACCCAATAACAACAAGAGCTGCAATCTTTCGTGAATCGAACAGATTTATCAGTAACGGAAAACAGCAACAGCGTCTGGCTGGTTTAGTATATGTCTCTCAAAAAGTTTAAAAATATTTTACTCTAAGACAAGTCAGTGCGAGCTATAAATGATTGGAAGACATACAATGAACTTCTAACCTGAAATATTTACAACGAGTAACAACGAACTATGAAGACGTGTAAATCAAAAGCAATCTCGATGAAGAAAATCAAAAATTGGGAAAATGTTGTATTTAAGAAGTAAAAGTCTGTTGGAAAGATTATTCTCACAGTTCCGATTTTGAATTGTATCTTCACGAGTTAAAGACTAAAAAGAAGTAGAAGTAACGTATATAACTTTAAAACTTTTGCATTTCCATGTTCGTATTCAACCCTACAAGAACGACAAAAATCACAATCGCATTTGGCGTGTTGTTTCCTAAACTCAACTCATATTTTCATGCCATCTCATTGCAGTGAAATCTGGCAGTGGGCCAATGATTGAAAATTTGTGTTTGCAACAAGGAGAAATCAACTGTAAAATGTCTTATTTAGCAACTGCAATGATTTGTTTTTCAGTCCACCTTTGGAATAATCGGACAGTAGTAACAATGGTAGTCGACCAGTCTGAATTTATTCTGTCACAGTAATTCTCTGGAACCCTTGGAGAATCATCATCCTTTGACATCAACAGATTCCTTGGAGAGTGAAATATAAATAATCAATTTATTTGACATTACATACAGAAAGTGTTATGGAAATAATCCCCTCCCCAAAAAGTATTTTATTTCCATGCAAAATTTCTCCTGTCCATACCTTTCAGTTATTATTATTATTATTATTATTATTATTATTATTATTATTATTATTATTATTATTATTATTATTATTATTATTATTATTATTATTAGTAGTAGTAGTAGTAGTAGTAGTAGTAGTAGCAGTAGTAGTAGTAGTAGTAGCAGTAGAAGTAGTAGTAGTAATAGTATTAATAAATTATTATTATTATTATTATTATTATTATTATTATTATTATTATTATTATTATTATTATTATTATTATTATTATTATCGTGTGCAGTGCAAGCTCAGATATTTAACAACGTCATCATTAAGAAGGTGCTGAATCCGCAGTCCACAGGGAACATGTCAGAGGAATGTTGTTCATAATGTGTGACATGGACTGAAGAGCTCCACAGCAACAGTTGCCTGGCACCATTGGGCAAGATTGACTGCACAACGACCTGTCCGAAATGTGTTCAGTGTGGACCAATAATGTTCAGTGTTGATTGGTTTTGGAATCAGTCATTCACCCAACTCGTCTTGTGGACCACTAATGTTCAGTATTGATTGGTTTCGGTATCAGTCATTCACCCAGCTCGTATTGTGGACCACTAATGTTCAATGTTGATTGGTTTTGGAATCAGTCATTCACCCAACTCGTCTTGTGGACCACTAATGTTTAGTGTTGATTGGTTTCGGTATCAGTCATTCACCCAACTCGTCTTGTGGACCACTAATGCTCAGTGTTGATTGGTTTCGGTATCAGTCATTCACCCAACTCGTCTTGTGGACCATTAATATTCAGTGTTGATTAGTTTCGGTATCAGTCATTCACCCAACTCGTCTTGTTGACCACTAATATTCAGTGTTGATTGTTTTCGGTATCGGTCATTCACCCAACTCGTCTTGTGGACCACTAATGTTCAGTATTGATTGGTTTCGGTTTGAGTCATTCACCCAACTCGTCTTGTGGACCACTCATTTTCAGTGCTGTTGGTTTCGGTATCAGTCATTCAACCAACCTGTCTTGTGGACCACTAATGCTCAGTGTTGATTGGTTTCGGTATCAGTCATTCACCCAACTCGTCTTGTGGACCACTAATGTTCAGTGTTGATTGGTTTTGGTATCAGTCATTCACCAAACTCGTCTTGTGGACCACTAATGTTCAGTGTTGATTGGTTTCGGTATCAGTCATTCACCCAACTCGTCTTGTGGACCACTAATGTTCAGTGTTGATTGGTTTCGGTATCAGTCATTCACCCAACTCATCTTGTGGACCATTAATATTCAGTGTTGATTGGTTTCGGTATCAGTCATTCACCCAGCTCGTCTTGTGGACCACTCATGTTCAGTGTTGATTGTTTTGGGTATCAGTCATTCACCCAACTCGTCTTGTGGATTACTAATGATCAGTGTTGATTGGTTTCGGTATCAGTCATTCACCCAACTCGTCTTGTGGACCACTAATGTTTAGTGTTGATTGGTTTCGGTATCAGTCATTCACCCAACTCGTCTTGTGGACCACTAATGTTCGGTGTTGATTGGTTTCGGTGTCTGTCATTCACCCAACTCGTCTTGTGGACCACTAATGTTCAGTGTTGATTGGTTTCGGTATCAGTCATTCACCCAACTCGTCTTGTGGACCATTAATATTCAGTGTTGATTGGTTTCGGTATCAGTCATTCACCCAACTCGTCTTGTTGACCACTAATATTCAGTGTTGATTGTTTTCGGTATCAGTCATTCACCCAACTCGTCTTGTGGACCACTAATGTTCAGTGTTGATTGGTTTCGATATCAGTCATTCACCCAAATCATCTTGTGGACCATTAATATTCAGTGTTGATTGGTTTCGGTATCAGTCATTCACCCAACTCGTCTTGTGGACCACTAATGTTCAGTGTTGATTGTTTTGGGTATCAGTCATTCACCCAACTCGTCTTGTGGATTACTAATGATCAGTGTTGATTGGTTTCGGTATCAGTCATTCACCCAACTCGTCTTGTGGACCACTAATGTTTAGTGTTGATTGGTTTCGGTATCAGTCATTCACCCAACTCGTCTTGTGGACCACTAATGTTCGGTGTTGATTGGTTTCGGTGTCAGTCATTCACCCAACTCGTCTTGTGGACCACTAATGATCAGTGTTGATTGGTTTCGGTATCAGTCATTCACCCAACTCGTCTTATAGACCACTAATGTTCGGTGTTGATTGGTTTCGGTGTCAGTCATTCACCCAACTCGTCTTGTGGATCATTAATGATCAGTGTTGATTGGTTTCGGTGTCAGTCATTCACCCAACGTCTTGTGGTCCACTCATGTTCAGTGTTGAATAGTATTGGTATCAGTCATTCACCCAACTCGTATTGACTATTACCACATATTAAATTAGTTTCGTCCTTGAAATAATCAACGAACAAATCCAAGAAAACTTGGACAAATTTATTATCACAGTTTTGAAATCTATATTTTATTGCTCGACATGTCAACTCTTTTCAGCGATCACACTGGCAAAGCGCTCGTGAAAACAGTGTGCCGATTGAGTAACATCATTGCCTCCTATTGGTGTTTGTTCTAACAGCAAAAAGGCTAACAAACAACTCTTCCTTCGATTTACTTAGCTGCTATTTTGGGAGAAAACACGAAAATACAACCGTAGTCAAAAGACATCGGCAATATAAAGAACCGATTCTTCAAGTATTTTCGGAACCTCATGGAACGGAACGAAATACTGAGCTTATAGGAAACAGAAGTTTTGCTGCTGATATATTCCTTTCAAGATGGATTTTGCGATAGACGTTTACGATGAAGGAGGACACACGTATTATGTTCACCAAAAATGTTTGTTTGACTTCCTTATCTTTCTGCTCGTAAATCATAATTCGACAGTGTGAATATTCCTATAAATCTAGATATTGGTCAAACTATTACTTTTTTCTAAAAGAAAGTGACCGTGAAACACTTTTGGAAACGATTATCAAGTGAATGGTATCTCGTATATCATGTGTATTGACTAGGACTGAGTGTTATATTGTAACATCTGATCACTTCAGGATTGCACATTTTAAAAGCGGCGATCTTAAGGCGAGGAAAATAATTTCTCCAAAATGTACTGATCCACAAACAATGCCTCAAATATGCATTACTGAAGGCATGGGAAAATGTGTTGAACAGACAGGAAATTAAATTCTTGTTTGACACGTATCTCATTACATAATCCCTTAGAAGGCATTAATTTATGGCTCGGCAAAAAGAGTGCCAAACAAAAAGTCGAAATTTCTTCAGAACGATCATGTAAATATTTTCCTTTACTCCATACCAAGACAGCAACATTTCCGCCTTTGAAAATCGACTTCTTTTTCTTCAGTTTATTATGGCCCACACAAGCTATATCAACTGCAGATGATATTGCACTCAGGATCCAAATTCACTCATTTACTGAGATTGAGGAGCTACTAAACAAGGACCAGGAGGATATGACTGACTTCTTCAAGAAATGGTCTCTACAACAAATCACAGCAAAGACAGACTCCAAAGTCTTCCACCTTAAAAATAAAATTACGAACCTTGAGATTTTGCATCCTCCTCAATGGGTCGCAAGTAAATCATAACCCGACACCCACGAGAACTTTGGTGAAACTCTGTACAGATCACTGACCTTCTACAACCACCAGAAGAAAACTGCAACAAAACTTAGCACTCGAAATAACCTACTCCGCAACCTTGCTGTCTTAACCTGGGGCGCTAGTGTTCAGACACTGAAGAAATCAGCACTAGCGCTCTGTTATTCAAAAGCAGAGTATTGTGCTCAATCATCCCTCAGCAAATCCATCACCAAGTTAATTGATGTCCACCTCAACACAACAAAGCACATAATCTCTGGAACACTACTTCTTATTCCTTTACATTGGCTGCTGGTACTCAGCAACAATCCTCCTACAAATATGTATCACCAAGAAACAACCACAAAAGTGTTGACTAAGGTCTTTGGCAGTGAGCAACTTTCATGGACATCACCTCACATCCAGCGGTCCGCTTGACTTCAAGGGGCCCAGTCTGGTTAGGTTAGTTGCTGCAGGATATGAAAGTTACTTCAGCATGGAGTGTCGAGTGGTCTTCAACATATATTGTAAATCATTCCCTTGTAGATGAGCCATTTGTCTGCTGACCTAGCTTTAACCTTCCACTTCATCTGTGGACTAAGCTGAACCGCTTAAGGACAGAACAAGGTCGTTGTGCAGTTAGCCTTGTCCGATGTGGCCGGGTTACTGACTCCTCTCGCTGCAGTGGAGCTCTATAGAGATTGTCGCACATTGTAAACAACTGTCCACTGACAAAATCTCTGCACCTTACTGTTGATGATGTTAAATGTCTGAGAATATATATATATATATATATATATATATATATATATATATATATATATATATATATATATATATATATATATATATATATATATATATAGACACCAAATGGAGAAGAAAAATGACCAGGATCAGAGTAACAGTGGTGTCCTGTTTTGTTCATCACATGGAGGAACAATGATCACACTTCTGACAAGAGAAAATTGTTGTGGTTGTCAGATCGATCATTCAAGTCAAATGTAGTACAGCCAATGCTTGATGATGATGAGTCAAGACTATATATTGGAAGAATATCTAGAAGAAGCAAACACTCATCTCAGAAGAGATTATCTAAAACTGGTGGCAGAAGGACATGCGTGACCATTGTGTACCTACAGTGACTTCGAGAGAAAAGCATCGAGTCACTCTTGCAAAAGAGTGCAGAGAATTCCATTTCATCGACGTTCTTGATAGATAGTTTTAAATAAAAAATGAATAAATATATGGGAACTTCATTAACACTTGAACGATAGATGATACACAACTCCCTGGAGTAAGCTATGTATGCTGCAGATGAAGTTCCTAGTGGGAAACCTAAAAATACCTAAAAATATTTGAGCTAATGTCATTAACAAAGGAGACTGTCATCGTAAAGGAACCAGTTGAGTAGTGTGGAATATTGTGATTTCCACGGATAACACTTCTCATATACATAAGGAGACGCAATGCTGTACGCTCACAACTTAATCGACAAAATCGAAATCTATATTTTGTTGATATCATTGTGTGTATTTAGTTTGGTCAACAGAGATTTTGGATTCCAGTTAGGAGAAATAATAATTTAGTTTAAAGGCTGATATTTTTGTCTGTATTTAGTTTGATCAACAGAGATTTGGATTCCATTTAGAAGAAATAATGACTTAGCTTGAACGCGATTTCTCTAGAAGGATGAAAAAGAAAAAAATGTTGCTTTGGGATTGTTATGGCTCTCTGTTTCCTTAAGCCGAGAAACACAGTTTCCATCGATGGCAACATTTACTGTTCTGTGTCGCTGGTTATCTAGTCTTGCTCTTCAGTGTGTTAAACCTATTCAGTAGTTATTTATATTTATCTGTTGTGAAAACGAGAGAGAGAGAGAGAGAGAGAGAGAGAGAGAGAGAGAGAGAGAGAGAGAGAGAGAGAGAGAGAGAGAGAGAGAGAGAGAGAGAGAGAGAGAGAGAAGGAAAGAACATAAAGCACAGTTTTCATATCATTAGATTAAATTTCAGTTAGTGGGACTCACTGATAAATGCTGATGTTGAAAATTTGTGTTCTGTGTTTGTTTTACCCTTAATTTGTTTGCTATACTCCGTCCTTTCTGTCTTTGTCCATCTTTGAATTTGTTACAAGGATGTTTTCTTATACTCAATCTGAGTGATATTTCCTTCAGGTTGGCGTTTAAAGAATATAATGTCATGCGTTCGTTGTTCTTGCCGTACTTCATTCAGCCTGTACAGAGCTAAGTCTAATAACATTAACAAGTCCATTACTCTCACGTGGTAATTTGACATTAACAAGCCCATTACTCTCACCTGGGAATATGACATTAACAAGCCCATTACTCTCACGTGGGAATATGACATTAACAAGCCCATTACTCTCACGTTGGAGTATGACATTAACATGTTCGTTCCTCTCACGTGGGAAAATGAACAAAGTGGAGCACTAGCTAGGTAAGGTAGAAGAAATGGAGTGCTGTTCATATCGATAGTACTTGCAGAGGGAGTTGACCATGTTCAGAAATCTAATGGAGAAATAAAAGAGAAAATCATGAGAGCTTAGGTAAAGTAAGGCAGAAAACGAAGAGAAGCAGAATTGAAATTTGGGAGATGGAGGCACAGTATCCTGTGTAACAGCACTGAGTGGAATACATTATTAGAATATATATCTTGGAGTAAGCTTAATAAGATTAATTTGTAAATTTCACAGGTAACTCGTCTAGGAGTGATCAATATAGGCAGACTATAACAGAGCACTGATCCAGCAAGCAGCAATAGAGATCCAGAGAAATTTAAATAAATGTGTAATAACTTTACTATCACACATCGTTATGATGGAAGATATCTAAGATAAACAACATTTAACCTCTGTTAACACTACGTCCATTGTAAATCTACCACGATACTTCAAAGATGTTGGAACACATACGGTTTAAATAGATAGTCATATAAAAACAAAACAAAAATATGTCCTATGGTGGGATACGGTGTGTTTGTGCTGTGCAATTATAAATTATTATAGTAGAGAATAGATCACATGTGATAGCTATTTTAAGTGGTTAAGTAAAATAAAAAAATATTGTTTTACGAAAGTCCATTTAATTGGTGGTGATGGTATATTTTTGATAACGAAAATTATATAATGATGCAAATGGGTATTACAATATGATATAATCATATATTTTAGCTTGACGTCAATCGTGATGCTCATAATAAAGAGTAACTAATACAAGTGAATAAGCATCCAATCGACATACAATAAAAAATCAGATTGCAGGGCTGATAATGATTGTATTAACAAGCCTGCAGCACCTAATAAGAATTAAACAAATACTAAACAAATAGCAAAATTTTATTATGAATATATTTCCTGGATTTTAAATAGAGCAACACATTAACTTAATATAACGATTAGTTAATATATTAGTCTGATCTGGTTTCTTATTGCAAATCAGCTTTCTACTACGACTGACAAAAATGAGCCATTTATATAAGAATCTGGCGTTATCAGCTTATGAAACCACCAATGATACCACTAAAGGCTACAGCTGCAGTTTTAGTATACTTAAATAGTTGCAATAGTAGAATAGTTTTCATAGCTTTACTATGACAAAAGCTGTTGCTATAATACTAAAAGCTATAAAACATTACTAATTCTTGCACATTTTTCTTTCAGCAAACATTTGAACTTTCTCACAACGGTACCCATTATTTTTTCTCACAATTGTTTTTTTTATCTGGTAAATAAACAACTATTATTGCTCTTTTCTAATATAGCTTCGTAAAACTCATTTCATCTAGATTATTCATAGCTGTCTCTCTCTCTCTCTCTCTCTCTCTCTCTCTCTCTCTCTCTCTCTCTCTCTCTCTCTCTCGTCGTTGACTTGAAGGTAACACCTGTAATTGGTTATGGAAACACTAGTTTACGTTGCAAATAAATGGAAAGTAGAGCAATAGTATGAAGTTACTAAAATCATTTCAGTAATACATTTGCAGAGAAAGTACCGTTTACAAAGAAAAAGGAAAAACCTCGAACAGTTGAATTTGGAAATAAACTTCCGCTAAGAGCCAATATAATTTTTAAATAAAATGCTGAGAAAATAACAAATAATATGTCAACTTACAGACACGTAAGTGTGACTTAGAAAGTGCTAAATAGGATATTACATTGATTACTAAACAGACTTATTGCTGTAGTACTTTGAGTAATTTATTAAAAATATAAACGACACTTAAAACAAATCAATGAAAGGGACTCATAACATATACTTCAAAGAGCTAAACTGAGAAAATCAATTAACTAGTTAATAATATGGTCTAGAGTATTTAAATATAAATGTGTATAATTAAATGAGAATCGAAAAGACCAATATATTTCACATACATCAATAAACTTAGCTTTAGCTACTGTAAACTTAGCTCTTCACAGCAGGCATTTTTTAAAAAGAATATTTAATTTTAAAACTGTTTTCCCCTTCCACATTATCATTCGTATGACAAAAACACGATTATTGTCTATTCCATATGATGTGGTTATTTAATGGCACAAGATATACCACCGGATAGGAAAAGTAATTAATTACTGGTAGTAAATAAACCATTTATCTTATTTAAGTGACGAGGAGTAATTAGATTAAGAATTATTTAATTAAATTTCGTTGTAGAGGTGCAAGAAAATATATAATAAAAGCGTACAATCTTTATAACAATAACTGTTTTTACGGCAAGATATTCGGTGGTTGGATATTGTGGTTGCTTGTTTAGGGGTTGATACATCGTGCTCGAAATGGCATTGCAATTTTACTATGGTTTGTCGCAAAAACTTTAATGACAAGCTGGCATAAAATCAAGTTTAAAAATCCGGTAAGATTATAGTCTCTTCTATAATTAAAGTCAATAATATTAATGAGTAAACATTACTTTATCGTGAAATAACTAATGATGCATAAATAAAATAGTTGACAAGACAAATAAGCTGAGACGTTAACATTAAATCTCAGGACTGATTTACATTGCTTTTCATTACTCAGCAACAATGGCAACACCAGCTTGCATTAGTGTGGAAGAGAATTCCGAGTAAGAACAACATACGTTATTTCAGATCCCATTGAGAATAGAGATAAGACATAAATTACGTTTGAGAGAATAGACTGTGAAGTTTATTATTACAAAATTTCAAATGATCCAAACAAAAAAAATATCATAACAAAACTATATTGTACTATATAACCAATAAGACCGGAAGCAAGATCATCATATATGTAATTAGTAGTTCCATTAAATTGTAATGTACCTACAAAATGTCAAGGGGACCCCGAGTGGTCGAGTGGTCTAAAGCGCTGACTGTTACGGATCACTGCCATCTCGCTTCTGTCTGCGCGAGTTCGAGTACAGACTCGGCTAACGTGGGTAAGTGAAAAAGCCTGCCAGTAGTTACTTGTGGGTCGGTGGTTGTTCCCTGGGTTTTCTAGGGTTCTTCCTCCACCATTAATACTGGCCGCCATGTATAGCCTATCTTGTGCTGAAAAATGACGTTAAACCCTATGACAACAACAACAACAAAATGTCAAAGAACAAACGACTGCTAACGGCGGTAATGACGACATTATAGATATTGAATATCAGAAATATAACTATAAAGTTGTAATAACTCCAATTGCTAATTATACCATGCACAAGACAAACTACAACTCTGTCTGGTATTTGTTAATGTAAGATGCATACATAATTCTACCAAATCATATACAGTTTGTGGATTTTTAAAGACAACCCAGTTTACATTTCCTTGATCGGCTACAAAATACATATATTACTTTAAGGATTATTTTAGACGGTCTACCTATCAAACACACAGAGTATCAACAAACATGTCATAAACTTTATAAACTACAATATCAAGATGAATATAAAATGAAAAGTTTTCAACTGTTCATAATTTATTTACCAAGGGACTAATTCCTGTCAACTGCTTCAGAAACTTTACGAGATGCTAGAATATCGTTAAAACATTAAACCGTAGAAAACTTGCAGAAATTATCAGAAAGAATAAGAAAATGCTGAAAAATGATAAATCAACATTGGAGAGTTATACAGAGGAAATAATAAGGTCGCTAGGAAATTATAGTAACATCTTAAGTCGTTAAAGAAATAATTTAACGACGAGAATAAGCACAATGCTGAAAATATTTGAAACTGTTAATAATAGCCTGCGTCATTTGGCGATAAAAATGAGATAAAAAAGTCAATATAAAGACAGAATACCTATATATTAAGATTTAATAACAAGTTTGATGTGATGGAAAGTACAAGCAGACCTATGAATGTAATCCAAGAGTTAAGCAATAAAACAGATGATGAAAAAGAAAAGAAGTTAGTGATTTTCATAAATGAATTATATGTCAGAATGGAATTAAATTTTGAATAATACTTTATAGCAAATTGTAATGTAAACTATCAAGAACATGTTAATATGATTGATTTGGTTCAAAGGAAAACACTGATGAATTATTCGAAAATTCGAAATGATTAAAACGAGACGTTTTGAACATAAGGGAAATGATAACAATGCAAACAAGTGAAAATAATACCTTTGCAATTTTATTTTATGTACCTTTGCAATTTTATTCTTTGTTAAACAGAAGCTAGTACATATATTTGTTCTTCTTACATTTTTCTTTATCTGATTATTCCTTTTATCTTATTTAACCTCATTGGAATTTCATAACAAGACCATCTTACCACCTAGTTACCTTTCCATATACACACTGTTACCTACCTTGGTTACTAGGTACCTTTGCTACTAAATTCTAAACTATTGCTAGCAACTCAGAATTATTCGTCCTTTTGTGTTAAACAATTATAGAACTGAAGAGATATTTCCTATATCGTATATCAAATAACATTTTTTTTCAATTGTTGGTACGATACAATCGAATTGTTTAATAACAGCAGTATAATTATTGGGAGTAGAAAGAAAACAAAAAAGGAAATAAAATGATGATAAGGTTGAGGTTAGAATGATTTTATCAATGTTAAAGCTATTACTATTTGTATTGCCAAGAATAAATCATGCTTACATCAAATGTTGTCTAAATATTAAACGCATAATTTTAATTCAATCACTACAGTTTTAAAAATTACCAGTACCTGATCCAGGTACCACGTCATGGTATACAATTATTGCTAACATCATTTGTTGTTGATGTTATAGTCAGATATATATTCAGGTAACAATTATCTCTTCTGTTATCCACCCATAAATGTAATCCCACACTATTTTAGATCATTTTTCCTCTCCATGTTTGGTGGCGATACAAGAGTTATATTTTGGCATTCCTGCTATTGATTTAAATGTAATTGTTTATTCTTTATAATATGATGGCTATGATGTTGTTATCTGCGTTTATTTTAGCGAAATTACATAGTGAGTGATGAGGCATTAATATTAATCCGGAAGTGAAATCTGTAACATATTGCACGTTGCTGTTTTCAGTCCAACCTCTAAATATATGCCGGGTAACTTTTGATGAGAACTTTATATTTGAAGGTGTTGTAGATTAACATAATTTGCTAGGATTTGGACACAGTAAAAAGTTCAGTACTACGAAGCAAAGATAAAGACAATATAGGAAAATTAATTGTGATCTGAGTTCATTTATTCGAAAGCTCTTTTTCCTTTGTCTTTATCGAAACTCTCGTTTGACTTCTCGTCGTGTTTCCGAGCTTAAAGTTGACCACATGAATTATGCATTTTCTGTTATTAGAGTGGTGAGAGTAGTAGTAGTAGTAGCAGTAGTAGTAGTAGTAGCAGTAGCAGTAGCAGCAGTAGTAGTAGTAATTATACTTACTTGATGAGGTAGGGAACAGTACAACTATATTTAAAAGATAACGTACCTTTAACTTCGTTAAGCAGGTTCTAATTGAGTCGTTTCGTTTATTTGATATCTAATGATTTTGTTTTACTAGGTCTAGTTCCATTGCCTGACAATATGTTCAACCTACATATATATATGCTATATATGTTTGAATTTAATATGTGTATTTATGTTTTGAATCAAAATGTACACGTTTTAAATGTGATTGAATGTAATATGCGTATTTATGTGTTTATGTATACCTTATGATTACATACGAGTGTAAAAATTATTGTAATTGATTTTATGTACGTTTATGTTGCATTTAAATTTTTTTATCTTTTATTACTGAGGACCAGTATAAGATTTTGTGACTGAATCATAACGAAATATATTATCATAAGAGAACGTTATTATTATTATTATTATTATTATTATTATTATTATTATTATTATTATTATTATTATTATTATTATTATTATTCGATGCATATAAATAATTTGATAGATTATTTTAAATGGACATGGTCATAGATCCCTTTTAAGGCTAAAACATTTACATTGGTTCGATGTATCGTTCTTTGTACGTGTTTTCTTGTTGCTTGCATTCTGATTTCTCTTATTACCATTATGCTTTTATTCTGCTGTCCTGCTATTTTCTTGTTGTTTTGTATTATGATGTTTTTTTTGTTTGTTTGCTTTTGGTTGTATAGCTATTTAAAACCATGTAACTTCACGACATTCCACTTTTTCCTTCCATGCAATGGGGAAGCGTGCTCGCTATTTGTATCATTGATTATATTTGCAACAATGAAGATTTCATTTCTATGAAATGCTCGATTTAAAATATTTTGGCAGTGAAGTTTGTGGGTTTCTGTTCATCGTATCTGACTTCTGCCAATTCTTTTATATCCTTTATGTATTTCGAGATAAATCCCATTCGGAAACCCGAACATACACCGAAGTTTTCGATCACTAACACAGAATTTCATAACGTATCACCCTGTGCTTATATAAAACATAAACAAACCATACGCATAAGCACTATTCATAAAACATCAGGGCCCTGACATACGCATAAGCACTATTCCTAAAACGTCAGGGACCTGACATACGCATAATCAATATTCCTAAATCATCAGGGCCCTGATGATAATTACCATTGTTCTCTCCTCATTCTGATTAGGTGACCCAGAAAAGAAACTTGACCTCTCTGCAAGTTTTCAATTCATATATCTTTCCTTGAGAAATTATGCCATTACCTTTCGTACTTAATTCTCATAAACCGTAGATGGCAAACAACGACTTCACCCTTCAGGAATGTGATTACGAATTTTGCAAGATTATTTTAGTATGCAATTAACATTTAAAATTGTATCATGTCAGCAAAACCGTTATTATGTCCTAACAAGCCTTAGGGTGCAGTGTGTGCGTATCAAATTTACATCAGAAGTATTGCTATTAACGCTTATTTTGTGTAGACATTTAAATGGATACTCTCTCAGATATTTGGTTACAATTCAAATAATTTATCCTATCAAAACAAAATCCGTTGAGTCCTCCTTGTAGAAATACATTTTTGTGGGCAAAAATGTTGAATTGTTATTTAGCTCTGTTATATAAATAAAATATCCAATGTTTCGTTTTGTTCTATGCGTATACAAACTGCTATAAATAATTTAAAAGAACGGATCTTGCTTGCGGCATAAGTATTGTTTTGCCCTAAGCCAGTATCAAAGTACTCGACTCGATACAATTTTTAACAATACAACATGATAATGTCCAGATATAGCAAAGTCGCCACTATTGCTATCGCATTCTATAAACTTGTTCTACATACGTTCGCAAAGTAACATATGCAAAGTGTATGATGTATCCTAGATATATTTATCAGAGGTTGATTTGAATCTAACTTCTCCTTAAGATGAATAGAAGTCAAGCATTGAATTGTTCACTGTTCACTGTTAGCTGTAACACATCAAACTTGAGTCATGTTTATTTTGATGGAGAATTTTATATACACGTTATTGCTGTGTCGCGCAGGCCCGGCCGTAGCGCAAGGCGAACGTGGCAATCGCATTCGGCCCAGTGATTTCATGGGCCCCGTGCTGCTGACGAAAATCAACTCCGCAATACAATTTTTTGTTTGTGGCAACGCTCATTTTTTTTTTCTGCCTTAGACCTCGCATGCTGTCTTGGGTCCCACTCATCACGCAGATCAAAAGGAGCATATAATCAAACTCAACTTAATTTATGTCAAACTGTGATAGTGTGTGTGTGTGTGTGTGGGTATGTGTGTGTGTGTGTGTGTGTGTGTGTGTGTGTGAGAGAGAGAGAGAGATGAATGTTAAATTATTGAACGTCTTTTACATAACATTTTCAAATTTGATCACATAGTCCCATATACTAGTCCTATGGACATATTTATCATAACATCTTCCCTCTTGAACTATTTGCATCAGTCACATTTAATTCCAATGAAAAACTAAAGCACGATATAAACAAACAATTATACATAGGATTTCCCTGACTGTCAATTTATACTAGTGACATTTATACGCATATAGACAGAGGTTGAGACTTTAAAGTTTATGCCAATAAGATGGTATAAATGTGAAAAGGTTAAAACAAAATGTCCACTCATATCTCCTAGAATTAAAGAGACAGACAAGCATAGCAGTCCTCGATCTAGGTTTGATGTAGAATAGAGTTTGCCTTCATAAATAAAACTGAGAAGATGAATTTTAGACCAAACAACTTAACACACTGGCTTTTTTCACTATACCTTTAACTAGGTCAAAAATTCAACAGCCTGTTTACCGAAAGGTAACATCACATGCTACATGTTTTAGGATGTAAATGTGTTATTCATAATATTTTTGTGGATTATTATGAAAGAATGATTTGTGGAAATTAGAGAGTATTTGCTAATGTGTATGCGCTATGGTCGCATAAGAAGGTTATTTGATAAAAGCCAACATTCAAATGTTGTTGTTCTACATTTCTAAAACGAACATGCACTCGTAAAAATGTGAGAAAGGCGTACTATGTTTTGTTTCGCTATACATCTGTTACCGTGTGATAAATTTCCTTTTCCTATGTAACTGTGAAAGAACTGATCCAATCCAACGCAAAACACAAACGTGGAATGTGTATGTGTTTGTGCATGTGTGGTGGTGTGTGTGAGAGCCAATATCGATGCTTGTGTGCATAAAATTGATTTTTTTCAATCTAGTTTTGCGGATTTAATGCGGAGAAAATTGAAAGTTAATTGCATTTGCTTACGTACACATCGAGGGAGCAGATCCGATGTGATCTGGGTAGGTATGGAATTATAAAATTGCAGTGAAAGAATGACGCTCTACAACTGAGCAACCGCAGATCCTCTGTAACCTCGCTCTCAGATGACAGTTACAAAGACATATATAGACACGAGCCATAGCCATTTAAGAACATAATGCATTTTAGAAATAATAAACACAACAAAACATAAACAAAAACTATATTTATTTGTTCTTATATTCAGCATAAATGTACGTATGTACAAAGTGTGAATGAACATGGCATAAAAGAACAAAATAATATTGTCATTCGGTATGGGTTCTTTTATGATAGAATAAAAGTTTTGAATGTTTTCTCTTTAAAGAGTTTTGCTCCAGTTGATATAATTATAACATAATTTTGTTTATTAACGTCAGGAATAAAGAAATAAACTGTGTTGACCGCAGACTCACGAAAGCACATAAATAACTAAAATGAGAAAAGTTAGACAAGACCATGAAGATTATATATTTCCGAATTGGTATAATATGCAATGTTCACATGTCTTCCTCTCTCCCGAAACGAAAAGGGGTGTGGGGCTCCTTTTGAATCTTGTCCGTGCTGCGGCCGAAACGAAGCAGTGTGCCTCGTTTTTCATCCATCAAATCTGAGTCGTCCAGGCGCTTACCAAAACGGAAGGGCATTCTAGCTTCTATAGGAAAATAGCTATCATCATAACTCTTTTTACCAAATCGCATAATAGAGCCACGCTTTCCAAACCTGAATAAAGTACCAGAGCGTTTTCCAAAACGGAAGGGGGATCTCCTTTTTCCAAAACGGAAGAGAGAGCTTCTTTTCTGAAATTCGTCTTCATCATCGTCTGGTTCATCATAACCGTTGAGAATATACGAGACTTCTGGTCTCTCAGCTGGGAGATCATAGCTATTGAGGCGGAGATTAATAGAATCATCTAGTCCTCCAGCATCTGTAAAAACAACGTTATGCAGAGTTGGCCATGAGTACAAATATCATTTCATGCGAATCAAATTAAAGTCTCAGCTTTCCATTTGTATTGTCACTAAATAGGATGAAGGAACTGACTAGGTCACATACTGGGAAGAACGACCATACGACTTGTACTATTTTTTTATTGCGTTGAAGTCCTATGAGGATGAGACGATCAGCAAACTTAAAACTCGTTCATGAAGTTGTTGGTCTATCTTTCAAACTATATGAATTATATACGGTCTGCAACCTTTTGAAACATTTATGGATGTGCAATTATTTTTTTTGTAAAGTATAATATGTGCAACACGATCTTTTATCCATGATTATAAGAAACGGCAAAATTGGTTTACTAGCCATAATAACCATAATATCTGAAATTATGTTACCATTTAATTTGTCAAACTAAATTTTGTAAAATATTTAGAATAAATGTCATCAATTATTTGACAATGCTTATTTAGTTGCAAACAAACGTGGATTCCATATAGAGTCTGGTCATTTTTAAATCATTAACTACTATAAAGAACACAGTCAGTCACTTTCTGTAATTAAGCAGAGATCAGTTTTGATTGGTTAGTGCAAGCCAAACTATATTTCATTTGGACTATTTTTATTTCAGTACCTTTACAGAAATCGTTGTCAAGACTGAAGTCAGTACGATGTCAGCAATAGGTAGAAGGTTAAATTTAGAAACTTGTCAATATTTATCATACGATTTAAAGATTAAATTCCCTATGGATTCAAACATACACTTAATAGAATGCAGCACATTCAGAAATTTGATTTTGTTTCTGTACTATCACCCAAAATTTTCCAAAAAGGATACCGGGCAAAAATGTAAAAGGAACAAGACAATTCGGATGTATTGAAGCTTCACAAAGAATGAGCTGAAAACTTACTGAGGTCATTTGTTGCCAGCAGGAAGATTGCTCTAGTAATTTATGTTTAATTCAGCATGTTTAATAAATATTTGTGGTACTAGTCTAACACTAAAAATATCTCTGCGAGGTAAACTAAAAGGGCTAAAAAATAAAAACTACACACACTCATACACTCACACACACACACGCACACACACACACAAACACACACGCACACGTCATTTGAAATTGCGAATAGTTTTATTCTTGGGTCCATTTATAGGGTATAATGGAATAAATGATTATCTACTAATTTATTTACGTACAATTTGCGAAGAAAAATATAGAATGCAAATCCAATTTAAATAGTGTTAGCTCCTTAATTAGGCATTGTTTTCTTTATACCTTGCTTCATGAATCCTACTAACGTTATGTGTTGTCTCTTCTTAGTTGTGCCATTTTTGCTTTTCCTCTGTGTTCAATTACTCGTTTCCCTTTTCAACAATGTTGTGATCTACTTGACTCTAATTCATCTTCGAGAATTTCCACTTAAAACAATTATTTTAGCAATGGATCATCTAAAGCTCATCGTCTATTATTATTCAATCACGCTTGCTATGACAAATATATGTTTTAAGGTGAGTAAGAGACATTGATAAATGGATTCGGCAGACTCAATCATGGCTTTAATTAGCAATAAATCAGTATCGGCAAAATGCTTAACAACCTCACTCATTTACTTGCAACTGTGAACTCAACACATTTGATCACATTCTTTTTGCAAATCCTTATGCTTGCGTTAAGGGACATATGCAACGGATCTCCACCTAATGTTAAATTCATTAATCCTTAACCCAAGAGGTCACCGTGGCACCAAAGTTCACTTTACAACCAATTCTCCATTTTTCCCTGTTCCCTACGTTTTTTATTCATTAAATCCCATGCATGTCCTCTCCTTAATGTTGTCTTCCCACGTCTTTTTATGTCTGTCTCTTCCTCTGCACCCTTGCACTACAGTGCCTTGCAAGGTTCTTTTTGCTAGATGATCTAGAGACATGACAGTGCCACTTCAGTTTGCACATTTTTGCAGTAGTCAAGAGGTCTTCATAGGATCCGATGGCACATTTGATCCTGTTGTGGACTTCTTTGGTTATGTGGTCAATGTCTGCGATGCCCAAGATATACCGGTAGCATCTCATTTCGAAGGTTTGAATCCTTCTTTGTAGATATGATGTGAGCGTCAATGTTTCACTAAAATACAGAGGGATGGATATGACATATGATCAGCCTTATTTTGGAATCTAAAGCAATGTTGGTGTTTTTACATATTGGTCTCAACCTTGTTATTGCTGCTGTTGTCTGGGCAATCCTGCAAAGTAGTTCTGATTTGGGCACATCATCTGTGATAATTGATCCAAAGTACTTGATGCTTATGACTCTTTCCAGCTTCTGTTCACCGACCTTTATTTATGCACTGATGCCATTGGTTTTTATTTGTCATCAATTTTTTTGCGCTAATCTCGAAACCGTATACTGTGGAGGTTGTGTCGAGGCGAACATCTGCTAAACCATCAATATCATCTGCGAAGCGAAGGTTTGTGATTGT
The DNA here is from genome assembly GCA_016746295.1 of Potamilus streckersoni. Lineage (NCBI taxonomy): Eukaryota > Metazoa > Mollusca > Bivalvia > Unionida > Unionidae > Potamilus > Potamilus streckersoni. The sequence goes on from JAEAOA010001023.1 coordinate 195,619, forward strand.
TCTTCCTCCGATGCCGACAGTGCCTTTGTAATCATGCAAAACATCCTTCATGATCCTTTTTTCGGAAAATGTTGATGAGTGTAGGAGACAGTATATATCTTTGTCTGACGTCAACTGTTCTTCGAAACTAGTTTTCTGCTAAAATTGATGACGACAACTCTGGTGGCTTTGTCACAGAGGTGCTCAACAACCTGCCCTTCATCTATTGTTATTTACCGAAAGTGTTTCCAGCGCACTTTGCATTGACCAATAATGATCCATTTGTATCTCTCCAACTCATGTGAAAGTTCTTTCAACTTTTCCACAGACCTCAGTGTTCTAACGCTCCATGTACTGATGATGATGTTGTCTCTCCCACTGATCATAATAGTGGGGACACCAGTAGCATACTTGTCAACTCCGTCCTGGTGTGTAGCGGAAGGTGTGGTTATGCTTCATGAGCTGTTTCAAATTAACTTTACGTTCTGTTGTTTATAAATGTATACAAATTTCCATCAAGATTCTGTGACAAGTACCTCAAAGCTCTTTGCTTGTCTGCATGACCAGCGTAATTTCGAGATGTTTTATATTAAATACTGTGATGTTTAGAATTAATGACAGTTAATACTTTGGGGCTTTTTATTTGTGTTTAATATATATCTTTCATTGAAGTATCCCATTCAAACAAATATTAATAACAGAAATATATGGTGAGACTACCTACCTACCTACCTACCTACCTACCTACCTACCTACCTGCCTGCCTGCCTGCCTGACTGCCTGCCTGACTGCCTGCCTACCTACATACATACATACATACATACATACATACATACATACATACATACATACATACATACATACATACATACATACATACATACATACATACATACATACATACATACATACATACATACATACATACTGTAACTTTATTGTAGTAAAGGTGGTACACTAGCCACTTTCATTTTTGTTGCAATAAAGTTCATAGATTACCTGAAGCTCAGCAGTTGCTGTAGTAAAGCCTGTACAATATCCACATTCAGTAGGTGATGTATTAAAGTGATTACATTGATACATTAGCCTGTTAAATAGTTCCTTAAGTAAGTTCATACATTAGCCAGTTAAATAGTTCCTGTAGTAAGTTCATACACTAGCCAGTTCAATAGTTCCTGTAGTAAGTTCATACAATAGCCAGTTAAATAGTTCCTGTAGTAAGTTCATACACTAGCCAGTTCAATAGTTCCTGTAGTAAGTTCATACATTAGCCTGTTCAATAGTTCCTTCAGTAAGTTCATACATTAGCCAGTTCAATAGTTCCTTCAGTAAGTTCATACATTAGCCAGTTCAATAGTTCCTGTAGTAAGTTCATACATTAGCCAGTTCAATAGTTCCTGTAGAAAGTTCATACATTAGCCAGTTCAATAGTTCCTGTAGTAAGTTGATACATTAGCCTGTTCAATAATTCCGGTAGTAAGTTCATGCATTAGACACTTCAATAATTCCTGTAGTAAGTCCATACACTAGCCAGTTCAATAGTTCCTGTAGTAAGTTCATACAATAGCCAGTTAAATAGTTCCTGTAGTAAGTTCATACACTAGCCAGTTCAATAGTTCCTTCAGTAAGTTCATACATTAGCCAGTTCAATAGTTCCTTCAGTAAGTTCATACATTAGCCAGTTCAATAGTTCCTGTAGTAAGTTCATACATTAGCCAGTTCAATAATTCCAGTAGTAAGCTCATGCATTAGCCAGTTCAATAGTTCCTGTAGTAAACGTAATACATTAGCAACGTTAGTTGCTATAGTAGAGGTGACACATCAGCGATTTTTAATAGCTGCAATAATTTGAAAGGTCTTGTCTGTTGTGTGGTGGGGTATTTTTACAGACCAGGGAGTATAACTGGATCAGTATTAACGATAAGCATGTTTTCATTTATGTCATTCTATATCTCAGCCATTGTTTTTTTTTTGTATAATTTTATTAAAGGTGAATTTCTTTCAACAAAATACTTTAAAATATCCTCCTAATTACTGTATAGCATTGCCCTTTTACATATTCTAAGCCTTATTTTCCATTCAAGTTCCTTTTATTTAATTATATATATTATGTATAAAACCCATCCGTCTTTTCGTTTAAAAAAATATCAGCAAATGTATATTCATAACATTTTATATAAGTATATTTTATTTTATAGCTAATAGATTGTCAATTCCTATGTTTGCTACCGTTTACATGGTGACATTGTTAACATTGGTTAACGCTTACTTAGTTCTGGATTGCGAACTCATTTTTAGGGCCTGAAAATCGGACTATCTAAGAGCAATTGTCAGTCACATTAAATACCTCAATCGCCAGTTTGTTTATTTTGTGTAGAAAATGTGCTTTGTTCTGTTAAAACGACTGTATAATGTAATCAATGATATGATATATTTGTTTTGGAATGATAGTCTCTATCGGTATTATGTTTCATTATTTAGTTAACAATATCATAAGTTTTCACGATTAATTTATTTGTATAGATCATTAAATTTACAACAGCATTTACAAAAGAGCCAACTAAGAAGAGACGACTCAAAGTTTTATAGGGTACGTATAAAATCAATATACAAAAACGAGGCTCTATTAAACAGCTGAAAAAATCTGTATTTGTATAAATGTTCGGCCTTTGTTTGTAAATCGGTTAAACTGTATGTTCGTCTTGCAACACAGGTTATCATTTAGAAATTGTAGATTGCATGTACTAAAGACTTCGTATTTTCTTGTAAATCAGTTGGTCAACTAGTGTTGATCAAATCGAACTTAAATAACAGAAGAGCAACTGCTGTGTAATATTAAAACTAGAAGCATGAGATATTGCTCCAGAAGAACCGTGCTTGGCAACTGCTGTGTAATATTAAAACGAGAAGCATGAGATATTGCTCCAGAAGAACCGTGCTTGGCAACTGCTGTGTAATATTAAAACGAGAAGCATGAGATATTGCTCCAGAAGAACCGTGTTTGGCAACTGCTGTATAATATTAAAACGAGAAGCATGATATATTGTTTCAGAAGAACCGTGCTTGGCAACTGCTGTGTAATATTAAAACGAGAAGCATGAGATATTGCTCCAGAAGAACCGTGCTTGGCAACTGCTGTGTAATATTAAAACGAGAAGCATGAGATATTGCTCCAGAAGAATCGTGTTTGGCAACTGCTGTATAATATTAAAACGAGAAGCATGAGATATTGCTCCAGAAGAACCGTGCTTGGCAACTGCTGTGTAATATTAGAACGAGAAGCATGATAACTACTTTCTGTCACTGGTCCATTTCTGGCATTAGCTAATATATTATCTTTTTAATTACCCAAACGGTTTAGTTTATTCTATATAGATGCATTCAGCTGATATTTAGTTCATAATTTATTTTCTTTTTAAAAATATTTACCCGTTTTGGTTTCTTCCATTGAGATGCATTCAGTCTGAAGAATTAGGATTAGCAAAGCCAGGACATATAAGACAGATACGCGCCACTCCATTATCAATCTGAAATAGGAATGAAAACGTGTTTAACAATGACAATTTAACCTGCTGGAAAGCAGTCTGAATCTTACGAGGTGACGTCAGAGAAAGAAATTATTTAAGAAACACCACGAAAATGGTCAATAGATATCATGTTTTAATTTGGAATGATAATAATGATAATGGTAATGATAATGAATAATGATAATGATAATGATAATGAACAATGATAATGAATAATGATAATGAATAATGATAATGAATAATGATAATGAATAATGATAATGAATAATGATAATAGTGTTGCTTCACTTTATTCACAGGACATCAACTCTTTCTCTGTTTAGAAGTTGCTACAAACTTTGAAATAAATATCCCACGTAAAACATATACTCTTCCAAAATACCATTGTCAGAGGCATAATCAGTAAAAAAAGTACCGACGAAAGTGCCATGAAACATGATGCCAACAAAAATGTATTAAACTACAATATACTCTACTTATGGTTTGATGTGAGGTCCATTGACAGATGTATAACATAAGGTCACATAGATACACCACTACCATCAATTCATTCAGTCGATAGCCATGAGATCTCGTACTCGTACCCGATTTAAAGATTTGAATATACAACGGCTGTTTAGTAAACCCGAGTTTGAATATGAAATGATCGTTTAGAAAACTCCAGTTTGCGTATGAAATGACAGTTGACAATTTCCATTTTTTAGTATACAATGGTCATTTACGGACCCAATTTTGAGCATGCATGTTTAAAAATCTCAAGAATTAGTGTTTGTCAGCAACAATTTGTAAGTGATACTTTATGGCTTAAATACTATGAAAGAGTCAATTAGCAACCAACGAGTGATCGCTCGCTAGACTGTCCCCCTACATAATTGTATAATTGTTTAAACGCCCTTCCCTCGGTGTGGGGATGCAGTAATTATAACTAAAACGATCACATCGACAAGCCGTGTTAGTATTACTTCCTTTAAAACTAACCCAGTCACGTATGGATATAAAAACGCAAAAAAAAACGTTTCAGCGAGTAAAACCTAATTTAGAAATATATTCCTTTTAAAATGGCTCTCTGCACATTTTAGTGAAAGTTAGCTCTACCACTTTTTTAATTAGCGTATTAGTCGGCAGGCTGGTACCAATAATCTAATTTCTCTGATCAAATTACATAGTACATCTACCTGATACTCTAGAAAGAATGCATCATGGCATCTTGACAGTCTGTTTATAAAGGATGATATTCTCATGTTCAAATGTTTAAGCTTAAAATTGCTAAGTCATGTTAATTTCTTACTAATAGATAGCCGTAATAATTGAGAATTTATATAGAATTCAACTAATATATAATTTAACTGCACTTAATTGCTTTAAGTCTAATACCAGTTTCCCATGGAGAAGTATGATCAAGGTCATGACGCCCTTGTCGATAACCCATATAATTGTGCAAACACTGTTAACATACGCAATAGTGCTTTTTTAATCTCTTTCTTGCTTCTTATTATTAATGCAAAAAGTGCAAAGAGCTTTGAATATTAAATACAATTTTGAAAAGCCATTGAGCAATTAAAATAAAATTGCTCATGATTGTCATGGTTTAATAGAGAATAATGGATTCAAACTGGATAGTGGTTTTATTGGCAATTAAGAGATCGTGAAACTAAACTTTCAGGATGTTGAAAAAAACTTATAACTAAATAAGGGCCGTCATGTATTTCTATAGAGCACATGTCTGTAGAATATAGAGAAAGGGGGTTTTCAGCTTTTGGTTTGACAATTTTGAAAAAAAGAAGATGAGTTTTAGATAATGTAGTAAAAATAAATCTAATTTATTTATTATCTGGAGCTATTAAATTCTTTAATAAGTTTTATATTTAGAGCAAAAATCAAAATGTATTAACAGACTTAATTTAAAGAATTATTACTATAAATCTTAGATATTAATTTAACATAAATGTCAAATGTAGAGATTTTACAAAGTCATGCAATATCTGCATGATATTTATAATTGACATTGGGTGATATGAAGGTAAGAACGCTATGGGATAGTTCTGAAAATTTGGACGGATGATTTCGTTTTTAGTCTCCTGCAGATAAAAATATAAATATTAGGAGGAGAATCAGGTTTGTAAACAATTTTAGATTCAATAGGTAATCCGGAGAACACATTGCTAAAATTTGGTGACAAAATATTAACAGAAGCATTGACGCATTTTATTGAAGTTAATAACTGAGATGAAACAATTAAGTAGTCGATCTGACATATATTGATCAGAATTATCAACATTTCTAGAACCTTATAAACCTTCATATCCCAAATGTGAGCTTAGTAACTCAGTTACAATATACGTTTAAAAATAATTTGATGAACGCTTTTGGTTGATGTACTACATTTGTTCAACAAATCACTAAATTGTTTATTTATCTGCATTTAATGCACTTCTCATGCTTTCAGCTAAAATAATTTATATTACCTCTGTCTTTCTTTACATCTAACAGAGTATTTTGTAAATTATACACTCTCGTCTTATCGATATGGAATATTTTAAGTTAGATTTGTGACGAAGAGTTTCGTATCCCTCAATAGAAAATTTATCATTTCAAGGATCTTCAGTTAATAGATTATTGATCTTGCTCATCATGTCAGCCCGTGTCAGACTCGGCCTATAAAAATTAGAATTAAAATATCTCCCAATAACATACTCGGCCCATTATGGATGCAACCTACAACAAAGTCGGCCTCGCATTTGATCTTGAATGGCTTAGTAATACATGTTTTATCAAACAAAAATATCAAGGTTGTTGATTTTAGACCCAAGTTTGTATTTTGTTTAATCATCTTGTATGGCTTCGTAAAATATAATGTTATTTAACACGAAATATTTAATCTAAACATTTAGAAACAAAATAGTTGATGCATATGCAAACTTTACAGTTTTGATTAACATTGAGGATATAATAACGTTTTTCAAATGGGCATTGTTAGTAAAATCGAAATTAAAAATGAATTCGCATTTTGATCATAGAATCTCACGCACACACACATTACATCACGTTATAAATATATATATATATATATATATATATATATATATATATATATATATATATATATATATATATATATATATATATGAATGTATGCATCTTATATGCAATATAGTTTGTAAACATTTGCGGTACCCAAATTTAGTTCTCTATGACAGTTTGCTCATTAGTGTGGGGTTTTCATTGACGTGGGAACTGAAAATGTAGGTCAAAATTATTTTAAAGCTTACTTAAAATAAGGCAGTTGTTCAAAACATAATTCAAACCTTTTGTCTTAATTGCATCAATTGAAGGATACATAGTATCAGCTGGTCAAGGAAATCTCTTAGTCTAAATACTATTAGTTTCAGTACAACACCTATAAACTATTCATGATAATTATGGTTCATTATATTCAATATTTAAAATGTTTGTATCCTTTTTTCGGCATGTGCTGGTTTTGATATAATTATGACCTGGTGTAGGGTTAAGAAAGCGGAAGAAACCAACACAGTATGTCTGCTAAACTTCTCCAGTAAATTGTTTTAAGTTAAAAAGGAGGATTTAAGTAAGATATTCTCGTGATTTCAGTATAATGCTCAATGTCCTTTACTGTTTATTCTATCTTGCTGCGTGTGATAGTGCTTTAACAATTTATTTGTATTATATCAATGGGATTTTTCCAACATTTGGTGATGAATAATATTACTGTCTGTAGTCTGTAGTAAGTTCAGAGAAACTGAGATAGACCGTGAGATGCATGTTAAATTTATTTTGATTGAGCAGAATGTAGAGTGCATCCTCCATACGTAATTCTCCATCCACCGTAGTCATTTTGGCATATTTGCACAGATTAATTAGTATTTGTTGTTTTATATTTAATGCTTATAAATCTTAATCAAATCAGTTTAATCTAGACTGTTGAATGCTGGGCACCTACAATGTCATAAATATCTGCCTATTAAATTTATTCATTATCTGGACATTCACAAGTACTAAAGTGAGTCAAGTACAGAAGACATCGAAATATCGCTGCTGGTAATAAAGTTTCATAAATAAAGTACCGACCGATTCTGCTATGTGCCGAATAGCCCCAGAATCATTTAAAAGATTGCATAAAATCCAATTAGCTTAGATACTATGTTTCAGTTTTTGCTGTTGTTGCTTTGGGTCTAATGCCATTTGTATGCAAAAAATGAAGCTTATATCTGGCTGCCAGAAACACTGTTGGAGGAAGAACCCGTAAGAACCACCAGTCAGCTGTCTTCACTTGTTTTGCATAGAGTGAAACGCCTTTGAACTGATAACGGGAGAATCAAGTATAAGGCTCTTTCTTGATGTATTAGCTGGTCTGTCCCTTTCTAAGCAGTCATAAACAAAATCCATTTTATTTCTATGCTTATTATGATCTAATTGTTTAACTGGGTCTTTTGTCACAGACTGAATAGTGTCTTCTGATCAGAGCTTTCTAAATCCTTCATAGTTGATATATTCTTCAATCTCCAATTCAATAAGATTATCTTAAATCTTTGCATGGCATGAAATATTCATTCAACTTGAAAAGACCATCACTGCCGTGAAATGCTTTTAATATCGTTCACAAGGATTTCGCACAAATTATTTACTACTGCGTTCGTTAGTATTTTCGATATTTCCATAGTATCAAGAGGGACCAAAAGTGCAAAAAACAGAAGAAAAAATGTCAAATGGAAACAATACATTTGGGATTAGCTTTATAATAGCTGACTGTAAATTTTCCTCTGATTTTAATTCCGCTCTGTGCGTGTGAGACAATTATGTGTTTGACTGGCTTTTATCCCCTGAAAGTAAAAGCTTCTGCTAGTGAGGAGTTATATATTAAGCATATTTTACGTGTTACTCTTTTATTTCGAAAATGATTGAAGGAATATTAAATCTGTGTTTATTGGTGTATATTGCTCCAAGAGGTCAACAGCTTGCAAAATTATTTATTCATTAATTACAGAACTGTTGAAGACTATATATTATACACATCTTGTAGGCAACAAACACACTAGTACTTATCGAAAGTTCAAATGAACACATATTTACATTTTCCCTGTGTTATATATATATTTAGTTTCTATCGTGTACTGGACCCTTGCAGGTAATTGAGGGGTGGAGGTTTAGTCTCTTTGAATTTGGTATTTGTATGAAAGATGTTTGTTTTTAGAAAAGTCAATCAGGTCAAACGTAACTTAACTTCTACCAATCATTTAAGAAGTGAAATATCTTGACTCATTCTATTTAACTCTGCTTTCTTTACTGGACAACATTGACTGAACATACAACTGACGTAAAGACACTGATAAATCATTATATTTATATATATTTTATTTTCATTGCTTGCTAGCTGTTTTTCTATCTTTATATGCTATGGATACTTATATTTTGGACTTGTCCTTGTCCAGAATCAAATTCATGTTGTTCCTGACTAGAGACACAAATGCTTTTACATTGGTAAACAAAAATAAATATCCAATGTCTCCATAGGAGTGTAGGTTAAATACAATGATCATGTATTCAGTTTGTTTGAGTTTTTATGGGGATGGGATGTATCATTTATTTAAATTATTATTCTCTGGAGTTACAAATTGCTCAACAATATTCTCGAACAGAAATATTAATTTGGAATTAGAGTGAAATCAGACATGATCGTCTTGGATTATATTATTGTGATTAATTTGAAGACTATTCGTTGATCATCACACATTAGTCTATTGGCATGTTAGTAAGATTAAGACTACATGCACATTAACCCATTCAGGACTGGATCTTTTCGAACACGCTGGAATTTAATTAGAATTTTATTCGGAAGCACTGGTGATAGAACGGGTTGGACTATGTGGGATTTATTTTGCATTACTTTAAGTTCTTTTAAAGTTTTCTCTTTCTATTTTCAGGAAATAAATTATTTGTTGAATTTGACAAAACTTGTTGGCATTCATTCCTTTTTTTACTAGTTAAGAACATTGAATCGTAAAACACAAACAAAATTACACTTATTTGTCTAATTTCTACCTATTGCTCATTACGTTTCCAAAATTGAACTTTTTGGGAAAGATTCGAGTCAGTTTTTTTCTGTTACATTTTTCCCTATTTTGATATTTTTGCATTTACATTTAAGCTTAGAATTTTGTATTGTTTATATATATTAACGTTTGAGTTTTGATGTTTGTTTGCGTCTGTTGTAATAAAAATATCTTAGCTGGCTATTGTTTTCTGTATATTGTCAGTGTTGTGCAATTCAATTATAACATATACTACTATTTGATCATGTTTTAAATTTGGTTATCAGCATGATTTCTCTTAAGAATTTTTAAAGCCTGCTGAACGAAGCGAAATAAGGTAGGGTAATAATTACTCCTTTGTTACTAAAAAAACAACTAATCCAAAGCTACTAAATCTGCACAACATTGTGTTCCTATAGCAGATCCTATATTGTTTGATCACGATGACGGAATCATTGTAACCTCATTAATATTTTTTCAGAGTAAAATTCAACATCATTGATGGTTGATAAATTGGAATAAACTGTATTGTCTTGAAGATAAACATTGACATGCTTTGTAACAATTGACAAACATATGTGAAACTTCATTACCGTATAATATTTTCCAACCGTTCAGATTTAAATTAATTTGAATTACTTTGAATATTCCCCAAGCTGTTTCCTATCTTCAACTTTATGAGCGTATTTGGCTTTCTGAAAAAACCTTTCAGGTTTTCTTGCTAACATGGTATTCATTTTCATTTTGAATTTTGTACCTACCATTTAATTAAAACAAATTGGAAAGCTACATATATATAAATTTAAATCGGACTAAGATTACTATTAATACCACCTACAAATGTCCTTTATGTAGAGAAATAAATGTTTTATTTAAATAAACACGACATGGAGGTCAAGACGAGCCCTATGAAAGATAAAGATTAAGAATGAAGCAAATTCCTGTCCTTGACCTTTAGCAAATGAACAAATGGAGCTATTGCTATTTTCAGTGTTGATATTTTCAAGTTGAATTGAAGTACAATTTCCATGTCGTTTAGAAATTAAGGCTTACCTGCAACTGGTCATACAAACTAGACACATGCTTATGAAAAGCTTGTGAAGTTAAGTTCAAGAGCGATTAACACACAGACATTACAAAAAATTGTACAGAATAAAAATTAGAATACTAATTAACTTACAGATATTGACAGATAATTTTTCACTGTACCTTTTCATTTTCCTCAAGAGTTTCGATTTTCAATTAAATTGTAAAGATCACCTTAAGTGATTGAAGGTACAGACCATTATTATCAATTGGATTCATTTTATAACAATGCTGTACATTTATTACGACATATTGGTAAATTGTGTTAATAAAAAGTCTATAAATAGACATTTGTGCTAATTTAAGATCATATCAGGTTAGAGAATGAGAGACGTAGCAGCTAATGCAGCTGTTACAAATATCATACTCGACTAGCAAAGAATGAGTGTAAACGGAGTTTCGATGCTGTGTGAAAGACTCAGGGAGAAAGACAATAGAAAATATAATGATTTACAAAGAGGAAATTACCCAGCATGTTTAATTCACAGAGGTATAAAATTAAACAGCAGTTTACAGAGGCAATGAAGTATCTTAAAGACACAATTGCACAAACACACAGGCACACACAGACAATTGGAACTTAGTAATTTGATGGTTAATCAGTTTTAAACAGATCAACATTATGCTGGTTTATTTGAGAAGCTCAGATACATTGGATAGAAAAGGCCGTATTTAGTCAATATTCAACACGGCACACACCTCCAAATAAATAAAAATAATATAGACATTAATGCCTGCAGCATGTATATTTTGTGTCTTTTGCGCAACATATCAAATCTTTAATAAATGGACCATTTGCAAGATGATAAACTGGTTTCAATTGTGACTCTATGAGGCCGAAATGGAGCTATAATGTATAAACGGTGATTCTCAAATAATTATAAAATTAAATGGGAGAAAAAAAGGCCAAATATCATAGGCTACAATAAATAAATTCACTTGGAAAAAGTAAAAAGACAACTATAAACCAAGCAAGGTCTTGATGAAATAATTAAGAATATTATAAGTGCATTGAAAATGAATAGTATGCTATGATGTAACATCAACTTCATTTCTAAAACATTCTAAAGTGACTATAACATGAAGGACTACAAATTGGCGTTATCTCAAAATGAAATAAACGAATATTAGCATGCAGATAAAACATTTCAGGCATTTGCTAATTGGTGTACAAATCAGGTACGATGACCACAGTCTAAAATATCTATACCTTATTTTTTATTTATGATTTAACAACTATAGAACCATCTAATTAAATGAACTATCATCAATTAAGCCACAACACCAATTAATATTACAGGAATTTCTTAACTTCATTGAGCATAAAAGCAAGATATATTCTGAGTATACATTAATATTAGCGATTGTCTCGATATCAATATCATCTGATCTATACTCTCTTTGTAATATATATACATATATATATATATATATATATATATATATATATATATATATATATATATATATATATATATATATATATATATATATATATATATTAGCTAAAGGTTTAACATATGAATTCATAGACTGGGTAGAATGGGTAAAAGTAATCTTGGAAACCTTTTTTCAATTAGTATGATATTTTATTTCCCATGTTATTTATTGTTTTTGAACATAAGGTGTGTGTCAAGCACCTGTTTTCGTAGAATGTGTTGTTGTAATACGCATTTGATTTTTCAAAACAAAAATGGCCCACATTCTTAGTGACATTTTCTGACTATGACCTTCAATTCGAGATCGTGAGACGGATCGTCTAATATGAAAGGCTGCAATTAATGAACGTAGAAAGGCTTTTTAAGCCTGCCTGTTTACTTGTTTAGTTCTAGAGGTGAGTCTGCTTAAACTAAGACTGTGCTAATTTATTTGATTATATTATGAGATAGTTCTTTGAGTTTTGGAGTAGACAATCTTTTATGTTTAATTGAATAATAATATCGTCAAAATGTTTAATCTCCAAGCAAATTGATCATCAATTCTTTCCGTATCATGAGCACATGTCATTATCTCTCATGTTTAAAAATAAATCTTTCGCCATTAACACGTCATAATTTTGTCATAAATAGGTATTTTCTCATTTTTTCTCTCCTTTACGTCTTCCAATTTATAGACTAAATTCAAATAAAGTCACGTGTTCCAATAACTACACAAAAATAAACCAATTAGCGAACCTTCGTGATTCTAATATTTCACCTATTTGCCATAGACCCAGTTTTGACCTATTTTTGGGTAACTGGTTGTAATTTATATTTTTATTAAAGGATATGTTGAAACTTTTATTGGATATGTTATTATCAGATTATAAGACCCTGCAATAATTTAAAAACAGATCTACTAATTTTCTAGTTTCAACCTGAATCGTATATTTCCGGATTCGGCATTTTGAAAGTAATAATAATAATAATAATAATAATAATAATAATAATAATAATAATAATAATAATAATAATAATAATAATATTATTATTATTATTATTATTATTATTATTATTATTATTATTAATAACGATGAGTTTATATAGCGCATAATCTTTTGAAGCTCTAAGCGCTTTACATTTGGCAACGCTTAAAAAGAATAAAAAACATATATAATGAAATAATTACAAAATAAAAAAATGAAAAAAAACACCACACAAATTAGGGACAGAAAAATATGCTGTAAATTTTTAAGGTAAGGATACGTTAAAAGGATAGATTATTACGTCTTTATGACTGTTCTTGCAGTTGAAATAGATGAGTTTTAAGGGCGCTCCTGAATGAGATCATTGTGTCTTTGTGTCTAAGTGCAGTGGGCAATTCTTTCCACGTTACTGGCCCTGGTATGCAAAAGAACGTTGTCCATATGATTTCAACTTCATAGTGAGAATATTGAGAATACGAGACTACAGAAGAGGAGCATAAGCATCTTGCAGGTGTATACACATGAGTGATGTCAGATAGGTATGTTTGATTGGAGCCAGTCAGAGAAACGTAGCACAGATAACAAATTTTGTGTTTAATTCTGGATCGTATGGATAGCCAGTGAAGGTACAGAGAAGCGGAAAGACGTGCTCTGATAGTGGTATTCTAAGGATGATCCGAGCAGCAGCATTTTGAACCTTTCGAAGTTTCTGAAGTAGATATTGAGATGAGCCAGACATAATTGAATTACAATAGTCCAGTCTTGAAAATACTAAGAAACAAACAAGTGTTTTAGTGGCATCAACTGAGGATACTTGCGAATGGAGCTGATGCGTCTCAGCTCATGATATGCAGCCCGGCTTATGTTCATGACATGTTGATGTAATGAGAGAGAGAGTACTGTCAAGAGCGACACAAAGTTTTCTTAATGACTGCTTGAATGTAATGTTGGTGTTGCTGACATTTATTGTCTGAGGTAAAGAATATGAATGAGAAAGTCTTTGTCTTGTAATGAGGATGGCTTCAGTTTTATCATCATTCATCTGCAACTTGTTACATATCATCCATGATTTCACATCAGAAATGCACCTCTATATGCCTTGGATGGTAGCTTAGACTTCAGCTGGATGGCTAGAGTTCTATATTTGGCTGTCATCAGCATACGATTTACAATTGATGAGACAATGGATGATGATCTATGACACTTGAGAGTGGCTGAGAGTACAGAATGAAGAGAACATGTTCTAGAACAGACACCTGTGAAACACCACATGATAGATCAACTGGGTTTGAGTGTTTTCCATTTGCGGACACAATTTGTGTCCTGTTGTCCAAGTAGGACTTGAAGCATAGTAAGGCTGTATCGTGAATGCCAAATACATGCTGGAGATGGTGAAGTAATATAGCATGGACCATAGTGTCAAATGCTGCAGACAAGTCAAGGAGAGTGAGGACTGTAGTCTTTCCGCTATCCAACGCAGAGAGAAGGTCGTTGACTACTTTCAGAAGAGTAGTTTCAGTACTGTGGCGAGGGCGATATGTAGACTGTACATTGCTAAAAAGGCTGTTTGAATTCAGATGAGATACAAGTTAGGATCGAACAACTTTTTCTGAGAATTTTTACATGAATGGGAGATTAAAAACTGGGCGGTAGTTCTTTAGATCATTATGGGCAAGTGTTGGTTTCTTCAGCAGAGGCATTATAATGGCAGTTTTGTAAAAGGATGGGAATTCTCCAGATGACAGAGACATATTAATAACATCAGTTAATGAAGGCAATATTGGATCCAAGCACTCTAGCAGCAGTGACGTCGGAGTCGGATCCAGTTCTTATGACTTTGGTGAACTCTTCATCACGATTGTACGTACTAAATCCATAAAGACAGGTTCAAATGCTGTTAATGTTTGCCGCTGAAATTCTGTATCGCTATTGTGTGGTGATGATGAGTCAACTGAAATTGTGTTGTCAAGTTTATCTCTGATGGTTTGTACTTTGCCACGGAAGAAATTTGCAAACAGGCTCGGAAGGTCTACTCGAGAGAAGGTAGCTGGAAGTGTTGTACATTTGTTCCTTGACAGTAGCTTGTTAGTAATTTCAAATAGCTCTTTGCAGTTGATACATTCCGTGATATTAGTACTGTAGTGGGCCAATTTCGTTGCAAGGACTATGTTTGTGACATTCTTCTTAGCGGCATCATAAATCTGCTTATGAATAGTGAGTATGATTGTAAGCCAAAAACTCTCAGCTTTATGACGGTCTATTTTAGCAGAGCGATTCTGGTCCCTAGCACTGCTATACCACGGAGAACACTTCTGAATTGCTACTTTGCACTTGGTTGCTTGAGCGTGTTTGACGAGCAATGAACGCAGACAGTTAAGTTATTCTGCTGTAGTAAGTAAGTTAGTTAGGTTTGCTTGGATGTCATGCATTAGTTTGGTTCTGTTTATCATACAGAGGTTTCTCTTAGTAGCGAAAAAAAGTGTGTGTGTGTGGGGGGGTTTAGAGATTGATACGTCAAGATGGCATATAATGCAGAGGTTATCTGATGAAAGTTTGTTGGACACCAGGGAGGATTGAAGAATATTATCATCAAGTCTGTATAGAATCCAGTCTAAAATGTGACCACGTTTATGGGTGGGTTGGCTAACTGACTGTTTGAGGTTGAAAACGTAAATGGAATCTAGGAGTTTCGATGTGCATGGATTTTCAGGACAGTCACAGTGAAAGTTGAAATCGCCAAGAATAATTAGGTTGCCACCTATATAATGTCCATACTCCAGATTAAATCATTGCACTATAAACTCTCTATTGTTTTAAAAAGTGGGAAACTTTCGATATTTTTGATTTTTTTTTCTCCATCCATGCCTTGTTCATAGTTATCAAATGTTATGATTTTATCTTTTGAGGTTTCCCATGTTTCAAGAATTTTACGAAAGAGTCGTGCCTTTCATTATCGTGTCTTCTCTCTTAACCAATGAGTTTGAAACGACAAACTATTACAATCAAAGTGTATTCGTTTGTTTTTAGGTTTCTAAATTATTTGTTTTCTTCAAATGCTTGCATGTAAATTAGATAAGGTTGCCATTGAAGAATCATTGCACATAACTCATCATCATAGAAATTTTTTACAATATGTAGGTATATTTTATCAATATGCTATTCATTCCATTCGTTGAATACATAGATCTTACATTTAAAAATTCCTTCGATTTTACGTGTTGCATTCTCATGTTATATAATTCTATTGATTGATTGGCATTTATGTAAGTACCTGGACTTTAATGATCATTGAAAACATATCTTACCGGCTGTTCTTCATTTATTTATTCATTCATTCAGCTGTATTGCACCTTAAAGTGACTCTATTATGATCAAGCCTACGTAATTTAAGAATCAACTTATATGTTTCTCATTATTTCAGTAAGACACCATGACAGGTTTTAAAATTATGTTTGATTATTTTCTCATTTGGATGAATACGGTTAAACTGTTTCAAATAACTCTCCAAAAAAAGACCATTAATCTGCGTCTCTATCATTCAGAGCACAATTTTTTTCCTATTCTTAATCTTTTTAAAAGAACAGAAATGCATATAATATCTAATGAACATAACAATAAAATTAGCAACTCATTTACCAGTGTGCCGAGGAGAAACGTTCGCAGGTGGTAGGAAATAAAGAAACAACTGTGACATACAATGCAAGAATAAATTACATATTCGAAACAAACAAATATCATTTTTTAAATTTGCCTTCATATGCAGCGTCAGATCATTTTAACGTTTACCAGCTATCTTTATAGTGAATCAAGGCATCCAGAACCTGAAGTGTTCGAAAATGCTTTTAGAATTATAAGCAAGTTCATTGCTTAAATTTAATTCAAGTTACAGCAAAAGCCAGTATAAACATGGGTAAATTATACAATTCATGTGAATGAACACAACGAAACAAAACTTTGCATACTTCATTAAAAATATCTTGATAAATTAAAAGTTATGAAATGTTCACTATGTGTATTATCCCATCAGTAATATTTTACCGCCATTTTCATTTCTTGAAATTATTCAATTTGATTATTTTAGCTCCATAATTTCAATATCTAGGTCTGAAGATCGTCCATAAACATTTAGTGTATATCCATAGAAATGCATACCTGTTATCATAAAAATTGCCAATTTTCAATTTACTTTTCAAAGTTATTATGTCATTAATTTATCAAAATTAAGTATGCTAATGAAATACAAACTGCCATAAAACTATAAAACTATTATATAAAATCTGAATATATTTTAAAAGCCAACATACACATTCGATCTCTATCTAGAGTTTCCTGTAGTCCCGTATTCAAATTGCTTCCGAATGATCACATTATTCATCGCGTTGAGTTTGCCTAATGCAATTGTAAAGAAGCACTTGCTTGTTTGCTTTGCTGAGGTAGTTTTTGTTGTAAAATTTTCTGGTTCGCTTTATTCATATAACATTTAGTTGTTCGCTTTGCTTAGGTTATTTTGGGTGTACCATTTGCCTGCTCATCTTGCTCAGGTAATTTTGGCTCAAGCATTTGCTGGTTCGCTTTGCTTGAGTAGTTTTGGGTTTAAACATTGATATCGATTACTGGCTGGGGAATTCTTGTAAGATATATTTTGAGTGAAAATCAAAACAATAATGTTGATATTTGAATGATAGCTGGAAAAAAGCTTGTAACGTTATTTTCATCGAACAATTAGCAGAGTAATGGCACTTATACTGAGCGATGACAGGAAGAAAAAAAGATTCTTATGAATGAATTATAGCAATAATGGAATCAATGTTGATGGGATTGTTGGAATTTTCATGCAAAATTGTTTTGGTGAATGCATTAGCTCATTGTTCTGTATCCAGACCTTCTGATGAAAGCCAGTATTGTTGGATTTAATTTGTAAATTGTTTCTGGGTTTGATGTAGGGTGATGTCTGTAAAAATGGTTTTGCTTGGGGTCCTCTAAATCATGCGACAAAATCTTGTTAAGCTATATATTTTATCACCTCTCTTTAAACTATTTCATTGCAATGAAGTTTAGCACCATT
This sequence comes from Potamilus streckersoni, assembly GCA_016746295.1. NCBI lineage: Eukaryota > Metazoa > Mollusca > Bivalvia > Unionida > Unionidae > Potamilus > Potamilus streckersoni. The sequence continues at coordinate 213,727 of JAEAOA010001023.1, forward strand.
TTATATGTTTCATGAAAATAATTAAATTATCCTTGAGCTTCCTACATACATTTTACTTTTGTGCATAATTATTGTTCCATCCTTGCACGTCAGCACATTTGGGATGCTATAGAAACGACTCCTTTCTTGCATGGTAATTTATTTATCTTCTTTCATAATTAAGTGTTGCATCATCCCAAGAGTGGGTTCGTGGAAAATAGACACTGATATACAATGTGGTCGATTAATTGGAAACTAATGATAACTAATGGCTCTCAGCACGAGATTTGAATTTCATTCTCAAAAGGCACTTTCAAAATATCAGATCTAATTCATTCGTTAGTCGGAGTTTACTGATATTGTCGGTTTTGCGTAAAATTAACCTCCCTACATAGGTAGTGGCTGCATAAGTTTGTTGGTTCATATTTCGTGGAGGGAAAAAAGCTGATAAAGTCCTAAAATCTAGTTGGTTTTTCGCTGAATTGACTAAGGGAATGTCTAATGTTCATTTTTTGTTATTCGGAAACGCAAATAGATGAAAACAACAATGAATCGTGCAAGGGAGATTGCATTATATATATTATATTATTAAGTGAAATGCTTATAATATAAATAAACAAACTTTGGTTCAGAAAAAAATTGGCAAATATAAAAGTATTTTGTTTAAACTACAAATTACTTCTTTTGCGTCAATCATTCTGAATTTACTTTAAAATATCTATATATTTATTTACTTTTGACTAAGTAGAGAATTTTTACATTAATATAACCTAAAACTATAATAATAATAATAATAATAATAATAATAATAATAATAATAATAATAATAATAATAATAATAATAATAAATAAATAATAAATAAATAAATAAATAAATAAATAAATAAATAAATCTGCTGTATCCGTAAAACTGAAAAGTGACCGGACAATTCATATTACGCGCTCCTACAAAACAACCAAAATTTATTTATTTAAAAGATCCAACGTATTAATCTATCATGAAACTTGCAACATATATGAATCTATGTCACTAGAACGCAACAATACAACTCCGTTTTCCATCTCACACCTGAATAAAAGAGCCAAATGGAAGTAATAAAATGCCATGCTATCCTCTCTCAAATATGTAATTGGCATATTACATAATGTTGATTAAACATTTGATGAATTTTACTGGAGCTTTTTTTCGGGTAGTGAATATTCTTTGCATTTTCTCTCGATGATGAATGTGATAAAAACGGAGCTAAACGTATGCTGCAAATTAATCGGATTTCTCATCTTTCTATAAGCTTGATAAATACACGTTTCCGGTGACAAAGATACAAGTACACTTGTTTTCTTCAGAGAAAGCCGATCTAAAAACAAATCTTGCTCGTCACTGTGCCATTGGGTTATAATATTTGCTCTGTAGTTGTAATAAACACGTGCATTCTTTCACACAAATTGAATTTTTCATAACGTATTGTTATTAATAGGCATCAAAATAATGTTCACAGAGCCTGGGGCCTAAATATAATTCCTTTCGTTCGGAAAACAAAAGACATTAATTCGAATGACAAATGGGACTGGCACGTAGTTTAATTGAATTTCTTGCTATCTTGTCACAATTAGCATACACATTTCGCCACAGTCTCACGCTAGTTACAGATTAATAGGTATACGAAGGAGAACCACTTAAGTAGATCGATACTTAGTCCATTGACTTTATCCGGCCGTCCTGTGGTCGTGCTTTATCAGGATTATCAACCTAAGCACAAAATTCCGGTACTAAAACGGTAGACATTACATTTTGTGATGCCATGACGATACAAGAAAAAGGAGCTCAAAGGACATGAACTGAAATTGATCAGTCTTCTCTCTCTCCCTCTTTCTCTCTCTGATACAAACAAAACTGGTAGACGTATCATAACTTTGATACAAAAGAAAAACTAAGACAAAGAAGAATGTTAGTTTCTAGCAACTGGAGAATTGCCTGACTTATGAAACCAGCATGCCCTTAATCGTATTTTTTTGTCTTTTTTCCGTATATATATATATATATATATATATATATATATATATATATATATATATATATATATATATCTATATATATATATATATATATATATATATATATATAAAGAGAGAGAGATTTGGAATAATTACACGCATTTTTAGATTTCGGCAGTTTAAGTTTTGTGACAAACTTGCCATTTTTTTGTGCCCACACAGTACTCGACAGTGGTGTGTCATAGAGATATTGTAGCCCGTTCCCCAGTTTCGATGTTGACAATTTCTATTTATTGCAAATTTTAGCGACTTTCTATAGCGTAATGATAAATGTCAGTCATAGCTTAACTCGCTACACTCGAAGGGTGTAGTTTTTAAGTGAGAAACCCTTTTGACTTTGCATGCAATATTTTGACAGTTAAACTCGCTACACTCGAGGGGTGTAGTTTTTAAGTGAGAAACCCTTTTGAGGTTGCATGCTTCGATAGCCTTCTCTTAAGCTACCCACTTTGAGCTTTTTGACAGTTACTTATTTATTTTGAAAAGCTAGGGAGAAAAGACGCCACTGTTATGAAAATATGTTGATTATCAACTATGATTGTAAAATGGCAGATGTAGAGATTTCAGAATGCATTTGTATATAATACAACCTTTAAAGAAAAATATGATATGACTGCCAGAATGGCTGTGGCCCATTAATTACCGTTAGCTGGTTTAAACTGTGGCACATTGATTACCTTGAGTTTGTTTAAAATGACATATTTGACTTTATGACAAGAATTACAATGGACGTCTTGTAATTTGATTACGAAACATATACGTAGTACACAGATTATTGTCAACTCATTGAACGATATGTTTTACATCTGTGGATAGTTTTACCAATGATATCATGTAACTTAAATGAAGTCACTGAAATCATTACCATAATCAAATTTTACATCAATTTATACATTTCTTTTCCTGCGCGTTTTGTTTATAAATATCAATATAAATCTAAACCAGCGATTAGACAAATACTTTAAATTACTGAAAACTAGCATAGATGGCTGTACTTGAATATAAATCAATTTGCAAAACTTCCTAATCGCAGAAATCTCTCGTATCTAGCGGGTCTAAAAAACTAGGCCTACGCTTTTGTTACGCAAAGTGGTTCCCTAAGAAAAATTTGCCTATAACTGCCGAAGCACTAATCAAACTCGGTTGAGGAGATATCTTCAAACCCCATCCTCTATTCGTGAACGTTTAGATGCCAAAACATATCATATAGATTCATAAATTATGGGTGAGTTTATCTTTACTAGTGTAGCATTATACAACTTCAGTGAAGAATACATCTGACAACAATTATTGGATAAATCGACAAGATGTCAAAAGCAATGTTTTGTTAGGGGCCAACCATTTAATTATCGGGATATGAGTTGGTGGCTGATGTAATGGGGAATGAGAAAAGGGTGTAAGTTTTATTTAGAATGTAAAAACAAACCGGCTTAAAGTAACCTTATAAAAATATTTGTACTCTTGTTTAAAGTAGAAAAACATCAACATCCATTTCAAAAGATTCAGTGACACAGAAAGCACTGTCACAGTAAGAAGACAGCTATTGACAAAATAAAATATAATACCGAATTTCCATGACAAAATATCAATTTTTTCCATTTAATGCCGGAATGAAACTACAGAAAACCAATCAATAAGGGATATATTGACATTACTGTAACCAATAAACTGAAACTTGTGTTTGTTTTAAGTAATATTTCCAAAAGTGCGTGACGAATGGTGAATTAATGGAGGAAGAAAATGAAACCAGGTAGCCAACAGGAAGTTGTCACTTCTTGTCTTTCCTTGCGAAAGTTAAATTTAATATTCGCATTGACTGAATACGTCAAAAGGAGCAAAGAACTAAAACACTATACAACAAAAACATTTTATTCTTTCTAGACAAATACATCGCAAAAAATTTAATATTTTCTATAAGATGTCATAGCGTTTCTTACTAATAGATAGAATAGTCTGTGGCAAATCTTGTCGCAAAAGCCAAACACGTCATTGAAAATGCTCACAATAATCAAAGTTATACGACCAGCCCAGCAATCAGTTATGGGATTTTAAAATCTAGTATGTGAAATTTATTCCATTAATGTGTCGTTTACCTTCAATTCGAAATAATGTAGTTGATCAATTACCCTTTAGTATGGTACATGTGGCAACAAATCGACCTAAGATTTATAACTGTTTGAAAATATGTTATAGAGAAAAGAAAACAGTAACATTGTAATTTAAAATGTACTAAGCTAATCGTTTCTATGTAATACCAGTTGGTATGCTATTACGTCCAATTGATAATTTAGCATTGGTGGGAATGTTCACAATCCCTGACGTTCATGCATTCGTAGAAGAATCTCTAAAGTATAAGCCATCAGTTTAATCACCAGAAACCGTCAGATTATTGTTGTGCAAAATTGCCATAACTTCGTGATTTCACTTTATATTCATAATTAATCAAAGATTAAAAATCAACAATGACGATAACGGTAATCTGGATGACTTGTTTTTGACAAAAAAATAAAAACCCTTTCGAAAAGGGGAATATTAACAAAATTACGTGATATTTTCCAATTACATCGACACTTATGTTCGTCGAAAGCGATTAGATGAAAATAGCATTTAGGTTCAAATCTACTTTTGCGTACGATTCACCCATACTTAAGCTTCTTAAGCAAAAACAATGTTACGTTAATATTTTCCTGTAATTATTTCTTTTCAGAAACGTTCTTGAAGGCATGTCTGCTGTTGGAAATGAAGAAGAGGCAGAGATTAATTTGATGAAGATGCTCAATTGATAGTAGCAAGATTATTCATTTTTAATTTCTCAGCTGGTTTTAATACGTTGAAGACTCGTTTCAAGCTTGGAAAGGTGTTACAACAAGGATTATGCATTTGTTGACTTCGGATCGAAATCTTGGGTGACAAAGAACTACACACAAAATATGAAAGGTGTTATCAGAGAAGTGTTAAAGAAATTTGCAAACGTGATGTAATATAAATTGTCATTTTGGAGCCTGACTCAATAGAAATAATTATTAATCTGGAAAACGAGCAGAGACGGCAAATCGCTCGATACGAATGGATTGCCAAGAAGGTTGTGTATGCATATCTTTCAATGCATGACGACCCGATGATCACTGTGCATGCGACTGATTCTATTAGTGCGCTTGACATTTTATATACCTCAATAGCGATACCAAATGTTGTAGAAAGTTATTGATCCATCCTTCCACATACCGTAACCAGACATCCTCCATATCAACGCATTGGCGCATACATCCGCCGTAGTGACAGACTTCCTGAAGGGGCAGAGAGTCCTGCTATTTCAGCCATAATCAGCAGATCTCTGACTTGGCACCACATGGGTTTTCACCGAGTCCCATTATCAAAGATTCGATGTTGCGCAAACGATATGAAAAAATGTTATTTTGGTGGAAGCTTAATTTCTCGCTGTAGAAGCATTATACCAAAATGTTAATAGAAACTGACACCCACTAATTGGGTAATAACTCAGAGAAAGTGTTTAGAGATGCACGTTGAGTACTTTGCGGTGATACATTGATTTTAAAGACCTTTGTTGTACAATGCACATATATTCATAACATTTTAAATATGTATGCATCTTATCAAGGAGCCACCGGATGGCAGAGTGGTTTAAGTCAAACAGATTTATTGATCAATGCGATCTAACCTCTGTCCAATGTGTTTTGAAGTGTTAGGATGAGCCAACATGTGCGTGTGAGAAAGATTGGCAGAACCTTTACGTGTGTCGGTGGTCTTTCGTCTGGTTTCCCTTGTAATTTCTCTACCAGAAATCCTGCCGTCATTGTATAGTCTATTATATAATGAAAACGGTGTTAAATCCAGAAAAGCACCAACTACATCAAGTTAATACTTATGTTAGTGAAACATAAAGAGAGTAAAAAGCAGTGATAAAAATGTCAGTATATTCCAATAGTTTGTTCAAAACAAGATCTATCTTAGTCGGATTATGACATTATATTTTTCAATTCAGTAACTAACTTTGCACCGTTGTATTCAATGTGAAAGTGTATTATTTGTAATCCTAATGTTTCAGTTGAGGCTTTTAATGAATTTCGTATTTAATTTTATTCCAATGGCTAGGAATTCTTTATGGTTTTTGTTAAGTTCTAATAAGTTATCTGGTGATCGAAGCTTGGGCGTTTGGGTTATTTCTCATGTCTTTTATAGTCTGTCAAGCAAATCGATGACGAAGAATAACACAGAATCATTCATTTGTACGACAGCTTTGAGAAGTGTTCTTGGAATAATTGTGCTTTAAAAATGCATCCATACTATGGAGCATGACCAGCAGGCATGGTTGCATATCGATCGAATACACCATAATACAACATTCCCAGCGGTTTCAGGAGCTTTGGATTAAAGACGTTAGACAAAGTTTTGCCGCTTAAGTCTACTTTTTAAATTTATTCTTTTATAGCGTTTGAGCGATTTAGGTATATTTGTATGCGTAAAATACACAAATGCCCAATTTATCATTAGCTATTGCAACCTTAGGAATGTAGATGCTTTTGTATTATATTAAAACACATCCAATAGACCGCATTCACATTCGTACCTCACACTGTAACTTCTCTACATTTATTGTGAGATAATGCAAGACTTGAAGCTCAGGAAGCATTGTTTCAGTGAGTCCCTATTGAGTGAATTAGAGAAATGAATGAAATAAATGTTTGAACGAAATAACAAGTGTTAAATATTAAATAAACTTGCAAACTTTAGAGATATTATAAACATAACGATTTGCCATCTCTACTCATTTTCTCCTCTTTATTATTTTCTCTTAATCTGGATGCAAAAAGTAGACCCATATTTTGTCGCTTGTGATAATCTCATCCAACTGTTTCTAGTCACCCTTTTGTGTTTGGCGAATAGTTGTTTGGCTATTTCAACATAAGTCTAGGTTTTGATCAGTCTTCAACAAATGTATGAACCATGTTGCACAAACCTTTAGAATATTTCCTAAGCATACCTAAAGCAGCTGACGCATTAATCGCCGTGTTAAAATAATCCACCGGTTATCGAGCATCTTCATCAATTGTTTCCTTCACAACAGACCCTTTCACTGACCGATCGTAGACAACGGGATGCCAAAGCCTGGGTCTTTTTTCCATTGCTTCGCGACCACGAAACAACCCCAGAATTGTTGAATATGATAGTGAAATACGTCCGCAAGCTTTATGCAAGTTAGTCTTGATATTAGTCCGAAAATGCCATAAGTACGGCTTGATTGTACAGGATGCCTTTTGCTTAGTTGCAGAATTGTTCACCGTCACAATCAATTGTTATGCAGGCATATATATGCACGTGTTCTGCGTGCAATGATGGGCCGTTACATATCATGGTATGGAACGTTAATTTCTCTATCAAACAGTGTTATATTTAGCAACATAATAAAATAAACTACAAACTTTAGAAGAAAATATTCAGAACGTTTGAAATAACTCTGCTGCATAGCGCTGTGGCTAAAAAGTTTATTACAACATAAGTATAAGTGATTTTATCTGTCTTTCCAAAGATGACGATAACGTGTGCATAATCATAAATATATATTTATTTTCGCCATTTACTTTAACTCATGTAGGTCACATTACAAATAAAATATCAGAATTAAAGGTTCTCAAAGTTGGCTTTTTTTGCAATTTTGTTTTCAAAACGTATATATGCCGTATTTGACTATTGTTATAAATAATGCTAAAGGAGTCCGTTTATGCATTTGGTGGTATAGAAATGTTTAAACCTGTTAATTGTTATTATTGCTATGTTTACAAACATTTTAGGCCTGAATGAACCACAAAGCATATCATAATTTAATCAGTAGTTGTTTTATCTATTTATCTTAGTATCAACATTATTCATTAGGGTTATTGGCTCACCTTAACAACATTATCTTAAAAGCTCTGACTTTGTAACATGATCAAAACGAAGCAGTGCTTAAAGATGGGACGAACAATATGATGGCAGACCAATTACATAGAAGAAAGGTTTTAGCTGACCAAAATTGGCATGTTCCTTTTTTTTGGACATGATATAGTGCCATCTTAAATATTAAAGGAGAGGAAAATAAAAACATCCCATACCTGCATTCTCGAAAAACTAATATATTTCTAGGATCACGCCTTATTCAAAAGACAAGACACATTTCCCGAATTAATTGTTGTTGTTATAAGATACAACGCCATTTTCAGCACAAGATAGGCTATACATGGCAGCCAAAAAAATGGTGGAGGAAGTAGCCGGCAAAACTCCGGAAAGAACCACCGACCCACAAGAAGCTACTGACAAGCTTTCTCACATTCCGATATCGGCCAAGCCCGAGACTCGAACCCACGCAGATAGAGGTGAGATGGCAGTAATCCGTAACGGTGAGCGCTTTATACCATTCGGCCACTCAGAACCCCATTTCCTGAATTATATCAAATTGTCAAAAATTAGAAACAAAGAATATATTTCTCCGTTTAGGCAAAATTGGCAATAACAAAATAAATACTATTTCCTGATTTAGGTCAAGTTGGGAAATGCAGGTCGCTCTTAAAAAAACCCCCATAATTTACGGTATCTCCCTACTTTAGTATAATTCAGTTTATCTGTTTTTGAGAGGCTATCGTTCTTGTTTTCTTTTTTAGTAACGGCTGTCACATTTGATAAAGATTGAAATAAGTTCTGTACAGTTTAGTACGTTTTAATCACAAATGTTCTCTATCAAGTTTGATTGACATTTTAAACCGCCCAGGTGGCATAAATAATTAGAGTATCTGATGAAGGAGGGCGCGGGTTCGAACCCAGGTCGAATCACACCAACGACTTGCAAACATGGTACTAGCTGCTGCCTCGCTTGGCGCTAGTGTCAGCGTAATGTGAAAGGGTCTGACATGATGGAACAGGTCTATAAAATGATGTCCCAGCGTTTGAAATCTGTAGAAATTGACACGCTGCAGACATCGTAGTTACATGACTTAAACATTGTTTAAGTTACGTAAATTTTGTTATAAAAGATGACAAAGCAAAGTTTTTTCAAATTATTTGTAAGCATTATTTTAATACTGCTTCTCTTATTATTTGGAAAGACCATATTTGATGGCGGGTGAATACTATTGTGCACAAAAGTAATTGTTTATGATGCCTGAGTTTTATCAATTTAGTTAGTTAGATTATGAAGTGGGTTTTTAAAGAGAAATTTATATAAAGTTCTCTATTTTACCAAATTTAATCACAGATCTGTAGAGATTATAGAGGCGTTGACTTTTTTTTCTATTTTTTGTATATTCGTTTCCTTGTTTTGGTCAAGATGAAGCTGATTTTGTGAAGAAGTCGTTTCATTGTCTTTGATTAGTAATGGTCGCTGATTGAATGCCGGATTGTCATCATTTGTCCAGAACTCAAATAAAAGAAGTAACGTTTGTCATATTTTTATTAACGGCGGTCATGGCAGATATCACGATGTTCCATATAAATGTTGCATTAATTAATTAATTGTTGAGAAGTCACATGTATTAAATTTTAACGATGACGGAAGCAGGGTGAATACTTTTCTCTCTTTTCGCCATACGGTCACTTTATTTCAACTTAGCATATTAAATTCCACGCAGTAAGTGCAGTCACTCCCCTACAATTGTTATCAATGCAATTAATTTTGCTTTCTTTAGCAATAATCCTCCAATATCTAAAAGCGTGTCGTCTGCGTTAGACGGACAATTTGTTCGATTAAATTTGATGCAAGCGTTAATGTCTGGCAACTGTAATGAGATCATTCGATATAGGAGCGGAAGAATTGGATGGCAAATAAGGTAATTAAGGTAATTCTGAAAGAGATATATTAAAATGGCGTGTTCCACATTGCTTGATTAAGGTGTATGTGTTCGCGATATAAATATTGTTTAAATCGCAAGGCGTTAAGTATAATGCATTTTGTAGTAGATGGCAATTTATTAATTAGTGATATCGAAAGGTACCACTGCTAATGTTTGATGTATAATTAAAGCTTTCTTGTGCCATCGTTTAAACAGCAACACAACCGCAGTTTAAATGGAACTATTAGTTTTCATCACTAAAAACAATTTTGTGAGCTGAAAATTTACAAGTACGTGTTTAAGTTTGTTAAATCGGGATTTTCACTCATAACATTGAACGTATCTGATAGATATGCGGTTCACTCACTAGATCTTCTCTACAGATAAATAGAAACACATGACCTGTAAAAGAAATGTAATTATAGACCATTCCATTAGGACTTTCAACAACATCAGTAAAACGTGCACACTCAAAAACATCTTTACTGATCAAATGGAGTTATTTTTGCTAAAATCGAACCAAATCCTTTTCATTTTGAGATTGACTGAATTTGATAAGATCCAGTTCAATAAATGCAATATTATTTTATGGGTACTTCAGCATCCTTCTATTGTTTCAGTGACATTATACCAGGGTATTTATTAATTAGTATCACGATATTTAGTTTATAATAATATTGATTATATCGAAGTATAAATGCCTAATATAAGCAAGATTTGTATTGTTACCATAGCCTGCATGCTTAATATCCAGTTATTTATTATTAATACAAGGTGTGAACTGTTAAAACGCGGTAGTACCGAGGTGAATGTTTTGATGAATATTATTATTATATACTCCATATTTTCTCCAATAACTTCGTGCAGTATTCTGTGATACTGAACACCTTGATATTGCACGCACGTGCACGGCACTTGTGAGCAAAAATGTATAGTGCATTAGGAACCATTTTGTAAATAATCCATGGATACTCATGTAGTAGACTTTAGGCTTCAGTTTATTGGATTTGTTTGTGGATGAACTAAGACAAATGTTTTGTCTATATGAAAGTGGAGATGATAAAGGGAACAATATGGACGAGTTTACTGAGTCACAAATGAAATTTTTAAACAAATAAATTAAGGAACGTGATTTCGTAATGTTGATAACAAACTTGAGGGACACAGTACTGAAAATACCATTCTCACCATTTAAACAGTATATAAAAATGGAATAGGAAATGATCCTGGGGGTAAGGGAAATCGCATATCTATCAGATACGTTCAATGTTATGAGTGAAAATACTGAATTCAAAGAAACTTAAGGGCCTCAGAACCATTAGGCGAAGACGACTAAGAATTTGTGTTTCCACATGCTAAATGAATTGCCTCAGATATCAGCAGCTATGCAATTTTGCGCGTTAACTTTGTTGATACAATGTTTGGACTTAGGCTAGCGATATATACCACGAAAGACACAGCTTGGGGATAATGCAAGTGACAATCATAAACATGTCTACTATTAGCCGGTAATAAGAATGACAAAAAGGTCTTACAATTTTGCATCTTTAATTTCCTCGAAATGTATTTTATTAGTTATACGAATCCGAATTACATGGGCTATGACATGGGTTCTAAAGCTTGATTATACATTGTAAAATTGTACTCTAATTCGACTACATTCCAATTGCAATAACATACTCTTTACTGCACTCAAAATGAAATGAACATTATATCCAATAACGTGATTTTGATACTTACGGTTGAAAAAAGTTATATTGCTTACCACATTATGATTCCAAAACATTCAATGACAGAACAGATGAGTCAAGACGATTCCATCGCTGCTCAAATAAAATGTACTTCTCGTGGAATTGACACATATAAATATAGTCCGTAATCACTAAAGTAAGCTGAATCAACAAAAATACCCAAAACCTTTCATTCCAGACAACATTGATCATTGATGAGTTATTGCAATTCATTCACAATATGACTCTGACAACAATTCTTTTCAAAAGTTATGTCGAGGTTGCAGAAAAGTTCAAAGTTTGCTAGGCTGAGTTATGTGCGATGTGATATTGTTGTGTATTTATTTTGGATACAATATAACTTCCATTACTTTGTTCATTGCTGAGTATTTTATAAAATAACCAAGCATGAGGTAGAACAAGAAAATGAGTAAATAACAAAAGGTACTGCATATTTGTATAGGAAAATATCAACAGAAGAACGTGCAGTAACCATTCGAAAAAATTCGTTAATATTTTACAATAAAGTTGAAGGAACCTATAATTATGTTCTAATTATATATTAATAATGTACTATAATTTAATACATAGAACCGATATACGTCATGTCGTAAATCGCTAATGATTTGCCAAGAGATTCGTATATATTTCGTAACTTTTTTCATTTTCTTTTACATGATTGTTATTGCAATTGTTACAGTTGCATAGCATTTTTATTTTTTTCTAAGTTTTTAAGAGGCATGAGTAACACGTTCATTTTACGACTAGTCTCTCTTTGATTTCAAAGCTCTACAGCATAATTACGTAATCAAATTTCTCTCCAGAAACGATCAAGCCAATAATTTCTTGCAGAAACACATGATCTTCTTATACATAATTTTTGATAACATGAAATAGAAAACGATAAAAAATAATAACTGAAATCTAGGGTGATCAAAGGGTCACACTGTTATTGCAGCCAGCGACAACGTTTACCTACGTCACTGAAAAGTAGTGTATTAAACAACACAATGCAAGCGTCGGGTTTAACAAAAAGAAACATTTTTAATTTTGATGACTGACTCTAAAATCAATGTTTACAAAATACAATCTTATGTGTTTTATTTTTTAAAAACAACGAAGAAAAAATCTTGATTTTATTCCAGCTGCTAGATAGGTGATGTAGAAAATATAGTTCCATAAATCATCTTGCTCGTCCTAAGATGAGGCTAATGCGGCAGCTACTTTGTTATGTGTCCCATAATGCATTTCATTTCAAAAGACTTGAAACAGCATATAATATTGCCGTTGATATAGGAAAGGCTTTATTTCGCAACTAAGTATTTTATGTGCCTTTAATTGATACTAATTTTGCAACATCTTCATTTTTTAAAATCTTTTGTTTCAAGGTGAACATTTACTTTCATCTTATGTACAAGGATCATCTTGCTTTTCCCCAGTGCTACTGTGTCTTCTTCGGTACTATATAGCCAGGAAGGTGCGGGTGTGCCTTTAATGTCTCTCTCCACCCCATACGCCTTCCTCTCTCTCTCTCTCTCTCTCTCTCTCTCTCTCTCTCTCTCTCTCTCTCTCTCTCTCTCTCTCTCTCTCTCTCTCTCTCTCTCTTCCAGATCTTCGAGGGGCCCCAGTGAATCTTTAACCCTTTGAAGTCTATGTTTATGACAAAATAACAACGTCCTTGACTCAAGAGTCACAAAGGTAGCATTGACAATTAGATAAAGTTGATAACCAAGAATCTGTAGATTACACAATTGTTGAAGCAGTTTGGAATCAATACACTAAAACAAGAATAAGACCCATCTACAACAATTTAAATTTCCCTGCAGAAATAATAATATCGTTTATTACAAAGTCGATAATACGATCACTTATAATATAAGCGTGTGAAAAAAATGGATCTCCACTGTGGTTATAAAAGTAGCATTACCACTGTGGCAATATCGTCCGAGGAACTAGTTCCAGTTTCCATCTTGGAATCAGTTATGCTAATAGACATGATATATTTACCATATTTATTTCGTGTTTCTTCTTCATCCCACCACAGAATGAACAACAAATAACATAGGCCTACACTAAATTTTTATGAGTGTATTCTTAAGTACTGACCTGATAGTCAAAATGCCTAAACTTCACTCCCAAATATATCAGCTTTGTTTTAAGTATTAATTTATTTAAAACAATTGTCCGCATTAATCATGAAATTTGTTATTGACTAAACTTACAATGGTCTGCTTATATACCAGAGTCTGATTCACCTTGAGACAGCTCTGGTGGCGTAGTGATTAAAGCGTTCACCTCGGTTGCAGGTTCGAATTCTGGCCGAGTCATATCTAATACTTAAAAAATGGTTTTAGTAGAAGCCTCGCTTGCTCAGCATTAAGAGGTTAGTGTAAGGACTGGTCGTCCTGATGTCAGGATAATGTGACCGGGTGGGACATCATGCTACATGTCTGCTAGGCATGATGCTTCAATGCTAGACATCACTATAAACTGTCACACTGCAAACATCGTAGCGATATTGATTAAAAATTGTTAAAGTTACATTATCAATACAAAACACACACAGCCAGTGTCACGTTGACCATTGTCAAGATATCGTATAAATTATACGACAAACAACATAATATTAAAAGCAAACTTCTGGATTGAACATGATACCCAAACATTATTAAACTAGTTACTTTAACTACCCTCATACTTATGCTTATGCTTGTAACTGTAAACATCGAAAAAATCGGGCATGGCTGACAGGCGACTGAAAACCGAAATCAAAGGTGGAAGAAGTGTGATACCTAGCTTGTAAAAGCCACATAATTTACGCCTGAGTACAAAAATGAACATGTATGTATGTATGTATGTATGTATGTATGTATGTATGTATGTATGTATGTATGTATGTATGTATGTATGTATGTATGTATGTATGTATGTATGTATGTATGTATGTATGTATGTATGTATGTATGTATGTATAAACCACACACACACACACACACACACACACACATATATATATATATATATATATATATATATATATACATATATATATATATATATATATATATATATATATATATATATATATATATAAAAACCACAGCAGGTAAAATGAAGTAAAAAGATGTTTCTGTTTGAGGGCTCTGAGGGCATATTGCTCTTTGATGATATCACTCGTGACACAATAATATGGACAACATCAGTATTTGCAAAAAGCAGTTAGGACTCTATATAGCAATAGATATAGGAGAACAATATATGCAAACTGATGTTTCACATTGTTAAAATTGTTAGAACCTCTTTTTCATTGATGTTGTAAAATGGATTATTCATCTGAAATGTTAACACAATTGGCGTAGACAGAACTAGAAACATTCATTCAGAGTCATATTTTCCCAAATTAAATATAGTTAATAAAAAGAATGTCAACGTTATTGTATGTACATATAAAAATATTTCACTATTTTACCATTTAACTATATTGTATTGTCAGTTTTATATTCTTTTCTCTTGACACAGCAATATATCCATTTCGATTGTAAATTATTACTTATATCTAATACGAAAGGCGTGTATCCTCTGTATATTAAATTGGTTCATTATATAGTATTATAAAAAAGCATAGTGTATCTTTCAAATAAATCGACATCAACCCTGAGAATCCGTGACATGGTTCTTGTAATTCGGATTTGCAGAACTACGAAAGTATATTTTGAGGAAATTCGGGATGTAAAATTGCAAGTATATTTTTGCCATTTTTATTACCAGCTAAAGAAGACAGTTTATGTCTTATTACTTGCGTGTTTTTGCGAGGCGTATGGATATATGACGTCTATAGCTAGCCTAAATTTGAAACATTGTATCTAAAGTTAACGCGGAATGTGCTAAAGCAGTTTGTATGTGTCAGCCTATGAAACATTTGCTGGTATATGGCATTCCATGAAATATCTGCTTTAGTTCATTCATTAAAAAATTGTTTAAGCTAGAAAATAGTTTCTTTATTCGTGTGCATATAGTATGAATGTGGCACGATTAATTCAATATCTGGAAATACTGAATGATTCTCACAAAGTAAAGTCAACGGAGAAAAAATGAGCATCTAATAATATAAAAAATATAGTGCACCTTTCAAATAAATCTGCCCCTTGAATGGATTCTGACAACTTATATTTACTTAAAGAGTAGATAAAATTTGCAAATTTATGACTATAGGTATTCTTTATCAATATAAATAATGTCATTAGGTACTAACATTTGCCCAATTTATTTTTAAATTTTGATGACTATGTTAATATCCTGTATAAAAAATTCTGACGCTTACATAAATGGTCTCATGACCTACAAATACTACTGGAGAGACTTCTTGGAAACCATCTGCAAGTTCTTCAATCGGATCAGTGAGATACATTTGACAATAAGCCTAATTAAAGGTGAAATTTGCCGTAAATGTGTTACATTTACAGGATATGTTATGGATCTAATCATATAAAACCTGTGCAATATAAGCGTAAGGCCATCTCTGAATTCCCTTTGGGTATGGCTGGATATTATGGGAAATTGTAAATAAAAGGTTTCGCTGGTCGACCAAATGTAAAAAGATTTTTGATAAGTTAATTGCCATACTCAAGAGTACACCATTTCGTTGAACTCACTAAATCATTTAAAATGTCCGTAGATAAAAGTGATGTAGGGGTTAATCCAGTATTACTACAGGAAAACAAAAATGTGGTTGATGATCCATTATGATTTTGTTTTTCAAGAAGACTGGATAAGCACCAGAGAAATTATCCCAAAGGTATTCCAATTTTATTGGGAATACCATTGGGGAGTATTCGGATTGACTTGAAATTTATAAAACATTTATAAATTTTAGACATTCATATCAAGCTGTTAGTTTTTAATTCTTTTACTTTGTTTTCTTGGGAAATAGATTTATGTTTTTAATTATTGAATAATCCTTGATGTTTTTTCTTTCTTGCTACGAGTAAAAGGCCCTAGGACTTAAGACATGCATGCATTATTCAACAATTCGGAATGGGCTTTATATATGTGAAATATGTCTTCACGTGTCAACGATGATAACAGTCGCTGTATGCCTTACCTACCTCCATATTATAATTTTGGACACAATGATTTAAAGTAACTATGCCAGCTTCAGAAATGGAAAATAAAAAAAGAAACACAGAAATACGCACATATGTTATGAAAATATTTGTTTAAAGCCTTCAGTCCCAAAAGCAGCATGCAAACATCATGTAACAATTAAAAATCCGAAGGGGTCAAATGATCGCTTTAGACTCGACGACATAATTAGGAACACATTTAAATATCTTTCATGCGCCTAATCATTTATTATATTGTTTGTCTTTCGAGTTCAATTGAGGACCAAAATATCATTGACTGTTGTTTTATAAGTGCAATAAAGTTATTCAAAGTTTTCGTATTTTTTACGATGCTTGCTATTTTTGCGCTCTCCTTTCAGTACTCCTCTGTTCAAAATCTCTTTCTCCAGTGTTGATGAAGGTCCAACAGTTGTAAGGATCCTATGTGTGATCTTACAAAGGCTCTATGCCATCTTTGAAATGTTGCAATGTTTTAAAGATGGCTTGACTTGGGTAGATGGTCTTTTGATATCCTGCTGACATGTCCTGACAAGCTAAACTGTGACTTCATCAGCTAAGTAAATGCTGGCTCGTTTGAGAACCTAAGTGCCCGGAACTCTGTCTTGTGATGTTATCAGGCAAACTGTGTGAAAATGGTTCAGCTTCTTTGCCTACATTCTGTACAGATTTTGCAAGCCTACAGCCGGGTCATCAAAACTGTGGTCTGAAGACCATAAGATTTTTTATAGACTGATTTTTCAGTGCTGCTATACATCTGCATGTAGTCTGCCAAAGGACACGCTTAAATTAGCAATTATATTTGGTTTCATGATAAATGTGTACTACTGATAACAGTGTTCTGCCTAAATAGATGAACTCGTTCACTGCGTCAAGGGTTTGGTCAGTTACTGTGATTATCAGAAATAGTTTGGTACTAATTGTGAAACCGACATTGTCACTAGGTGAGAAAAATATTATCCATGCTGTGTTGCATATCTGACTCAGATTTGGCATTCAGGAAAAATTCGGCAGTAAATAGATCAGTTCCTGCGAATCTTTGCCAGCAGTCTCATCAGATTGAAAAGGTTGTTATAGTCACAAAAGGCATCGGTAAGAAAACTAAAGTGAGTTGGGGCCAGCAACGAATATCTCTGGGCAACTAAACCTTGCCATGTTCTTCAAACGCCTCTACCCTTGACTGTGTTAAGGGCTTTTGTCAGGTCGACTTTGTATTAACGATAGCGTTCTGATCCTAGCATTTCTATTGGAGTTTACAAGTTTCAAACACTATCTCTGTGGTTCGGATTCCTTTTCTGAAGTTACACTAACTCTCTGACAGCGGCCCTTGAGCAATGCGATGAATCTCATATACGTAGTCAGTTGTCTTGTAGCTCTCTGAGTTTTCATTGGACATTCCCCTTAGTGCTGTTGAGTCTGCCTTCTTATATGGTGATATGTGTTTTTTTATAGATGCATCACACGTTTCTCATTCAGAAGTCCCCAAATAGTAGCACAGTTCTTACTAAACCAGTCTTGATGTTTATATGGGGTGGTACCCAAGGGGGTGGATGCTGTTGAGTACATTGTCTCTGAATGATGCCCAGTTTTTCTTGACATTATTAGAGTTTGCATAGGTTGTGTCCACTTGGCTGCACAGTTCACATTCTCCTATTGTATTATGGTGACGTTTAGCTTTTAACGCACTTTTTCCTCGTGAACATATGCTAAGCTGGATCCGGATTGGAGACTATGAGTCTAACGAGTCTGTGGTCAATCCAGCATTCTGTACTTTTCATGGCCTTCTTCACTCGTACATCATTTATGTCTCTTCTCCTGACAACGACGAAGTCAATAAGATACCAGTGATTGGCGCGTGTAAGAATCAAATACATCTTGTTGCGGATTGGCAGACGGGAAATTGTTTTTGGTGCGTATTTTCTCAGCAGTAGTAGTCCTCTGCTCTTGTAACTCCTTGATTGAAAATGGCACTTGGTCGTGTCTAGTTATATGTGCCAACACATACACTAAAGTTGGTATGAATAATACGTTTGTCTGCTCCTATAGTTCTGCATCAAGCGGATCGAGGTCTTCATAAAATTTGCAATTGATCACATTTAGGTTGGTTTGGGTTGGTGCATGGACACTGATGATGGTTTTACGCCTTTAGGAAGACAAACGGATTCTCATTTGCATTATTTTGTCATTCAAACCTTTCTCCTTGCTTTGAAAGCGAGCATTGTGATCCAAACAATGACTGCTCCGTCACCAAAGAATGCTGAGTTTCACTGCTGCTTCGGCAAAAACCGACCATATGCCATGAACCGTCAGTGTTAAGATTGACTAAAAGGCAACTGTATATTGACCGACTGAATAAACTCACCCCATCCCTGCCGAGTGTGTCTACTACAAACTTTAGTTCTGTACCTTTTGTGGCTTTGACAATCACTCCTGCAAACTGATAAGTTGTTTCCTTGTTTGAATTTAAATTTTCATTCTCCTTGATTAAATCAATGCAAGACACACTTGTGATTTAAACATGAGTGATATTTTAATCAAGAAAATAGGGAGCTACAAATACATCGTTACCTTCTTGAACGCAAGTACTGGCGCAAGGAAAATTGTGCAGAATAGAAGCCAAAGGAAATAACGAACCAACATATTTTAATGTGTTTACAGCTTTTACAATCGTTATTTTGCTTTGCATTACAACTAAAATTCTCTCTCATGCTTGTTTTTTCAATGGATTTTCTCACATATCTTACTTTGATGGTCCGCATATATATATATATATATATATATATATATATATATATATATATATATATATATATATATATATATATATATATAGAGAGAGAGAGAGAGAGAGAGAGAGAGAGAGAGAGAGAGAGAGACTTTTGGACAGTTTTTTAATATAAAACATTTTAATAGTCTTAACACACATCAACAATGCATTAAATACATTATAGTATGTATTTCTTGCAAGAAACAAATTTACCTTATAGTGTTGATAGGATATTGAAATTTTGTATAATTGATTATATAAACAATGTAGATAAATCCCATGGAAACTGTACACTTACCGTTACAACCAACCCATATTCTTGTAGGTTTTTTGATGCACGTTCAGTTTCAAGGTTTTCAGTTACCCCAAAATTCTTTTTCTCTCTCACTCCAGATTTCTTTGTATTTTGTTTCTTATGCTTTAGAAGGAAGGGTGTACGGAAAGCAGAAAAGATTGCGATTAAATTGTGTACCACGTTAAATTCATTTCGAAAAGAGGGATTATCAATATTTCGTATCATTATTTTCATACGTTTCTAATAATTAATTAGTTACTCATCATTGATCTATACACCTAGAATCATCAGCACGCATATTGCTTCTATATGAGTATTACTGCACCATGTCGAATCACAATTTGATATATCAGTAGTACTTGTATATCAAATTGCTTTGTACCAAAATTTTAAATGCCCGGTTATTTCTATCGTCGATTACATATTAGGCGATGTTAGGGTAAACTAGTTTGCTAAGATAAGTCAAATGTAGGATGCAAATTCTCTGCATGTATATCCTATGTTTGATTCAGTAACAGTAATAGTTGTCCAATTATAGAGACGCACCTCTTTAAATATGTTTACCATGTTGTCAAAAGATCAATCTCTTTAATGCCGTTAATAGAGCATTTGACAACTTTTTCCTATTAGCCATTATTTTGTCAAAGAAACATTTTAATTGACATAGGTTTTGTTAGTTTAAAAATATGTAATTGTATCCAGTTTGCATGGCAATGTTCCAATTAATCGATGAAAGTTTTCAATTTTTCTTGGAGGCCTGATGTAAGCCCTTGTCCTGTAGATTACTATATTCAGCTTAGGGGCATGTCAAAAATTACATTGCGTGTCATTATTAATTACATGTATTGAAATTATTTCACAATGAAAATATGTATTTGCATGCTAATTGCATGTTATTTTTCTAATTATTTCATGAAAACTTTCCTAGAGGCCTGACGTACGGTCATGTGCTGTAGGTAACTAAATTCAACGTAGGAATGTAACATAATGTACAATAGGTGTTTAATGCATGTTGTTACTGATTACAATGAGAGTAATTACTAAATACAATAAACGTAATTATTCATATGATGAAAGTATTGATTACAATGGTTGTAGTTATTTATTAGTTGTTTAGTGCATTGTGACGTTAGACTATAGGAGGACAACGTTGGAAAGACAACATACACTATTTACAAATGGATGAAATGAGCTGACTGAAATGTAATTAAGGAATTACATAAAGCAAATAAAATACGAACGCATTGTTGAATAATAACCTGAAAAATGGCACAACAACTACAATCACAACACCTTTTCCCGGTGATGAATTTATATACATTAAAATCGTGGGGGAAAATGTGTGCATGAATATGTTCTTCACTGGTTTCATCAGTTGTACTATTATTATGATTTTTGAAAATATACTTTCCCATTTGACTCACGTTTTTGTTTGATATGCATTTTTCTTACTCGTTCCCATTCAGCTCTTCGTTTACTTCTTCTGGTTATGCATACCCATATCCCAACGCAACGAACGGTTGGAAATTCCCACTGATAAAAGCGCCCGTTAACATCATTGTTGGCAATGTGCCAATATTGTGTCGGTATATGACATTACCATTTTCCCTATTTCTTTCTTTACCTTAAGTAAATATATGCATTACATAGTTATGGTGGGGAAGAGATCCTTATGCAAAGAAAATCAGATGCTGAGACGGACTGTTTCTTAACATGGTGACGATTTCCCATTTGCGGTCGGGTAGAAAATATATATTCTGTTTTCACAGACAATATTCGCATTTGGAGGGAATTGACATAAATTTACAAAAATTTCCCTACCTCTACCGTCAAATGCAAGTTTTGCAACCTATGGTTTGGATGCAAGCAATAGCATATTTTAAGCGCTCCGAAATTAAGGATTATGAAGCAATTCTTGTTATCGCTTGATGGGTTTAAACATTTGTCCTGTAAAGAAGCACATATGTTTAATATGTTTATGCACGTGATTCAACTAGTACAAATCCACCACAGTCATTTTATGGACTCGTGTCACAATACAAATTCTTCCCCAAGACATACATCATTCCTTAAATCTTATGTGATCAGTAGTCTCATTTTCTTCAGTAACTACACCATTCTTTATCTCTTTTCTGCACCAGTGGTCTCATAGTCCATAGAAGGGACATTGCAACTTAAGTCTTCAATGCACTAGTTGTATCCCTTATGTTCAATTTTAAACAACACAAAATGCACGGCCAGGCCAGGGCTCGAACTTGGGACATCCTCATATCTGGACGGCGCTCTATCACTTGAGATGCCTGAACCGACATGTCCAGTCCTATACGTCACACTTTCTCCCTGCATTTCTGAGACACGTCCCAGTGTCCGAACCTCCAATGTCTGCTTTGCTGTAACCTTCCTAGTCGTTTGAGGTGCAGATTAAAATATTGCTCGCATGAACAGAAAAAAATGCACATCGAAACAGGAGCTCAAACCCGAAAACTACCTAATTCTAAACGGGCTCTCTTATACTTGAGCTATCCGAACCAACGCGTCTCAACCTAATAGTCGTTTATGCCCCAGTAGTCTCACCAATCCAGAGTTTGTGATGTGCTTCAAATTGGACAAACTAAACATATATAATGTTCGTTATCTCTTTTCTGATTAAATTATGACACAGAGTTAACACCTTATACAATTCAAGACTGTTTGGAGAGGTTTGCATTTTACCAGAACTAAAATTACACTTAAGCCAAATATATCTAGAAATGCAGACTCTATTTATTCAATGAAATTTGAAACACAGAATCTTGTATTTGACTTTCCACTAATGGATAGTAACAACAGAAATCATTTTAAAACTTCTGATTAGATGCTGTTTTTCTGTATATGGAATTATCTAGTTTCTACATATTTTATAATTCTATGCGTTATATTCCTAGATATGCATCTGTTTAGGATAGGAAAATGCCACTAGTATGTCAGACCGATGTTAGGTCAGAACACAACACTTTGTGGAGTGTTTTGTTTAAGCGTTTGTTACCGCTGGTGGAATGGTTATATCCTTCTCTGAAACACAATTTTTCTCACATTTCTGAACGGAAATAAAGGTCAGAGCCAATATAATGCATTGATGTCACTTTCAAACAGCAAAGCAGCCATTAAAAATTATCTTCATTTAAGATCGAGCGTAAAAGATTTAAAAAATTCAATGTAAATGTTAAGTTACGTTTAAACACATTTTAGTTTTCAACTAGGGAGGTGAAATATGTATATAGGTCAATCAGTGCAAAAAAACTTGTCTATGGGACACTTACATCAACCACTGCTTGCCTTAGAACGCAAATGTACTGCAATTAATGTTTATTTTAATTACACTGAAACATTGTTCGAGTGATGATGGAAAATAGCGAGTGTTTGCTACTTTGTGTGCAATATGATAGCAGTCGGTATAAAGACCAAATGTAAGGTTAGATAAAGCTATCCTGCACCTGTGTTTTACACTGTAAAATGCGAACATATAGGAGGATAAGAAACAACAGTCTGAACATAAGCATTTGAAAGATTGTGAAAAAGAGCCTCATGTTTGAGGGGTGTATTAACGCTGCTTGTGAAAATATAAAACTTTGTCGTCCGTTACTTTGTCACTTTAGCATTGTAGTTTGAAGGTAGGATGAACTTCAAGTTACAATGACCTTGTGTCATGGTCACACATGTCGAAATACCCAATCACATAAGAGATGCCGAACTTTTAGATGTACACATGGATTTAAAACTTTGGTCTCACATATGCAGTAGGATTATTGAAGAATGTTTTTTATCGTCGATAAAGAACGCGTAACATTTAACATCGTAGAGTGTTTTTGATATAAAGGAAATCACACATAAAGAATGCATACATAGTGTTTAAAAGCGAAAAAAGTCGAATAAAAACTTACTAAAATGTTATTTTCTTTCACAGAAAGCTTACATTCAGCAAACTTGTACATAATACAACTATTTTGGGTATGTAATTGTATTTTCCCTTTTTGCATTATTATCATAATTACAGTGTTTTAATACAATAATTTAATTGAACAACTTTAACAGAACCAAATATCATGGAACCTTATCTGTAGGTACTATATTTTATATTTGAAATGAACTGTATTACATTACTTAAAACTGTTTTGTATAGACCTCTTTTCAAAGGAAACTTTTAGAGACGAAAAGATACATCTTTCTACCACATACAATTTACAGAGAAATATCTTTGTCACATATACATTAGGCATAATGAATGTAATATCATCTACTAATAGTATTCTTTACAATGAATAAATAATTAAACAAAATGTAATAAATTTTTAAATTTAAGAGACAAATCCTTGAAAATTCAGATTAACCATTCTTACCTTTCTCAACGTTTCCAACTATCGTTCGACAAGACCAAATGAAAACTGAAGGATTTGCAAAAATCCCAGCGATCAGAAATACAGTGTCACCTCCTACGCTGTTGAAAGTTTCCGTTAATCGATTATGAGCACGATGTGGTCGGAATGCGATGCTCTGGAGGGTCTGTGGTTAGAGGCTTTTCTAGATGTCATTTATTTTTTTAACTGGCCAATCATCATTCTTGTTCCATTAGAAGCCAATCGACAGAAATAGTAGGCGGTACTAAATCAGCAAGGTTCATCACAATCTAATATTACCTTGTTCACGTCACTCCTACTGTTTAATCCCGTTTCTTAAATTTGTATAAACTCTGTCTACCACCTTGTGTATAACGCACCTGTAATATTGATACAAAAAGTAGACACAATAAGATTGCCACTAATACAATGACTTATATCTTGGTTTACTGCAGCATACGGAAATGATAGTATAATTTTTTTAAAAAGTAAAGCATTGTTTAAAACACAATTAATTACCAAGTCAATCACATAACTTGGTTCTATTGGGTTAGAGTGCTCAAAATAGAAAGCGCGGAAAATCACATATCATGTACCAACTTTAGTATTATTAGATTCATGTAAGAAACGGTGTGTCTTTTCAAATAATGCGAATAACGCCTTTTTAAAAACATGTTTAGTACTTCACATTATTTATAACTGAGTAAATTTTGTATACGTAATGCGCACCATTTTTCTTTTATAACTCAAGGTAACGTAACTTTCTTCCCTTGATCATAAACACCTTTCTTAAAATTGTGTTTTTGTTTTTCTGTTTGGTTAATATTTTGGCATTGAGTAGGGTAAGGTAGGCATGAGGATGGGGTCTTGATGAATATGTGTGCAAAATCAATACCAATATGCAGATTCAAACATTATTTATATGTTTAAAAGTCTTTAATGATCAACATCCTTTTTCATGCAGTGTTTAAGTTTCAACCATAACGTGTCAAGATTCTTTTGCATGACCATTTGGAATAAATGTCTGTTGATGTTTCATTCAGATTCAACAATTTAATTGAATTTGGATACAAATCACATAACATTATTTTGTAGAACTTTTAACGTCATGTTTCACACTTTGCATTCGCAAGTTTACTGTGCGGTACGTGTATTTTCTCGGATAGCAACGTACAAAACGTTGCTTGTAATTAAGTGGTGTATAATAACACAGCATGATCGCGCTACATGCTGCCTGTGTTATGATAAGTTTTTAATGTCTGCCATTTGTGGTTTTCGTTCCACTGGGAGTCTATAATGTGTTTAAACCCTAGGATCACTGCATTTTGGAACAGGAATATATTGACGTTTTGCATACATCGTTACGTTTTAACCTATAAACGTAGGACATGTCGGTCAATGACATTATCTGAGTAACGATACTTGTCAAAGTTATCCAATCCACAGATATATGTGTTGCCACCTATGTAGATTGAACAATTGCCCATGCTAGTAGATGGCTAATGGGTGAGTTCTTGGAAAATGATAGCACCTTTACGTGTCAAGATGTCAAAACAATTATGTACATAGGAAACAAAGAGAATGTTATTAAACACAGAAATCCAAAGCTGTATCAGCACTTATGTCTTAAATTAAAAAGCTTTACACGCAGTTTTCTTGTTCTGAACAGCAACCTTAGTTTGAAAATCATACTTTAGCTTAATTCATGTTTGAGACGAAAAGTTACTAAGGAGTTTGCCTTGGTTTGAAAATTATACAGTAGCTTCTTGCTTGCTTGAGAAGAAAAGTTACTAATGAGTTTGAGAAAAACGTTTTTAAACAGACGGACAATTTAGCGTTTGGAAAAAAAATGGAAAATCTCCGTAAGAGAACGACATTAGAAATGTTCTCAGTAGAAAAAAAACTTTGGAAGTGTCAAAAGGTAACGACACATTTGATGATTCGGTGCTAGCGTTGTCAAAATCGAAACTATCATGCCAAGCAAACTTATCTACTGCGTATTTTGCTGCGCTAGAGCTGTACAGAATAGTTGATGTACGAATCATGCGGCATCAAACTGAGAAGCAAAAGACAGTATTAAAATGAGACTCCACATGCCTATGTATTCATCTTGAGACATAAAGTCTATGTGCATTTATGTTAATACAGACATTCTCTTTCCATTCATTGAGAAACAAAATTATTCTGTACATTCATACTGAGACAAAAATTATCTGTACATATATGTTGAGACAGAAATTATCTGTACATATATGTTGAGACTGAAATTCTATGTGCATTCAAGTTTATGTTGAGACAGAAATTGTTTGTGCATTTGTGATGAGACATATAATCTATGTTGGGATTTGGATCGAGACAAGGAAATTCCAGTCAAGGGGTTAAATTATTTTTCTCCCCACGAAGCTTTCCCAAGTAAAGAGACATATATAATTTTAAAAAATTAGGATAAAGCATGTTTGACATTTCTGGCTGTTACGAAATGTTCTGCAGTTGTTAAGATAGTTGGAAATGAAGTGTAGAGTTCTATAGTCTATGTGGATAGATTACTGTTTTCTGTCATAGTTCATTTCACACAGCATTGATAATTCAACCTATCTCTAGCACGGTCAATTTAAAAGTAGCTAACACTATATTACTTGTTTCACACAAAGTATTTAAAACTAGTTGGGTAGCTTTAGCTGCATTTAATGACGCTGACCTGAAAATGTATCGAGTTAGGCTTGCATATAGGATAAATTGACCATGCTATATAGAACAAACTACCAAAATACCAAATGCTCGACATCGTGTCTTTGTCTTTCTCAAAATGAATTTTTATGGTGTATTTTCAAATATTGATTTGCCTTAAGTTAATATGATTTTATTATATATCTGTTGTTGTTGTTGTTGCTGTTTGATATTAGAACAACTACGCCGCCAGGCACAGCAGAAGACGACACGGTTAGTTTTTGTAAAGTACTTCTGAGCGTGTGGACACCTTGACTAAGACGACTGGTCTGAGATGACTAGATAGAGACAAGAAAAGTACGGTTAGCAAAACAGCTAGATTTCTCTGTCGCATGGGTGAAAAATAAATTCTCAGTGCATTTATGATGGACACATCTATTCTCTATCCATTCATAATAAGACACAATAATTATGTGCATATGTGGTGAGACAGAAATTCGCAGCACATTTAAGATAAGACCGAACTTATCTGTTCATGCATTTTTGACAGAACATTTTGTAGAGCAGCATGAGTGATGACATCATGTTAACGACACAAAAATGGCTATCCCTAGGAAAATTAGAACGCATATTAAAGGTTGATGGTATTTTCAAGGGCGAGATAAATGGCACATCATTCAGTGAGTTTTGTGATTTAGATAAAAAAAATAAAACTTACAAAGATGAAATAAAAGTATGCAAGCGAAGAATCTAAATTTGCATTCAAATAAAATTTCCAAAATTTATATAAGAATTATTGCTTTATGAATCACATGAAATATTTTCATGTAATGAAGTTGCACATTTCATACTATCAGGAGATGTACAGTATTATAAAATGTGTCCATGTATGACAACAATGGGTTTATAGTTTCAAAAATCTCCATAATCTCTGATTTTGTTTAATTTGTAATTAAGTGATTTTCTTCAAATACAATCTTTTGCCGAGATGTACAACTTTTTGGGATTTTGCAAGATATAAAATCATTCTACAAGCCCATAATGGGGCAATCAAGATAGATGCTAGTCATATATATATATATATATATATATATATATATATATATATATATATATATATATATATATATATATATATATATATATATATATATATATATATATATATATATGCATTTGTCTTAGAAGAAAACAATTATATATATATATATATATATATATATATATATATATATATATATATATATATATATATATATATATATATATATATATAGTTGATTTTCACCGACTGAGCATTTGCTTGATAGGCAATCGTATCACAGCACATAAGCAGCTTCGTCAGGCGTGACGTGGAATCTGGCGTCATTATGAAGAACACGTGAGTAGTAAAGTGGGATACCGTAAACTCAATGGGAATTAGCATTACAGACCCCTTCCCCAGCCTGGGATACTATAGCCTCAAAATTTATAGCCTTAAAATATCAGTCTGGGATACTATAACCTCAATGGGAATTTTGCATAGGAACAAAAGGAATGGCACAGGTGGCATGACGTCACGGTACTGGACATTGTCAACACTGTAGCAATGTACAAATACTATGACGTCAAGCTTTCGTCATGTACTGTGGCGTCAAGCGTTCATCGTGTTCGAGTAATGTATGTTTTATAACAGACATATACTATACAATTCGATTGTTTTACAAAAATATTTTTTAGGCAATATTTAAATATTTAGACAATACTAAAAATAAAAATCTTTTCGAGTCATTGAAAGTGGCCATGAAAAGGGCCCTTGTATTCTTTATCTTTTAACTTCTGTATTTCTTCCCCAGCTTCTGACTTTCTTCAAATTTCCTTTCCTCTTCTTTTCTTCTTATTCTCCTGGCTACCCGTCGGGATGTCCCAGAGCTCTAAATTTCTCTTGCACTTTTATCCAGTTGCTGTTTAATTTCTCAAAGTCTTCTTTCTTTTTGTTTTTGGAATTCTTGTCCTTTTTCTCCTTTGCCCAGGTATCCTTAATCTTCTTGACTTCTTCTTCTAGTACTTTTCTCATGGGGTCTTCCGCTTTCTTTCTTGATATTGACCATGCCCTTTTTTGACAAAAGGCAATTCTGTTCAAGAGAAGATACCTTCCAAAAAAGATTCCATTTCAATTACAATATCCAAATTATTCTTCAAGGTTCCTATTCTCAAATATTTCGGATATCTGAAGCCTCTTATTTTATCTGCTGATTTTGCTACTGGAGGTGTCCTTACCTCAGGTATCACCTCACACACACACAGGTATTACCAAGATGTGAGGCAGGATAACTCGAGTATTTACTTTCTCCTCTTCTTTCTTCTTTCTATTCCCCTCTTCATCTATCCTTTCTCTTTCTTCTTTAGCTTCCCTGGTCAGCTCATCTAGGAGACGTCTGGCATTTTCCAGGTGCATTTGGAGTTACAACTGTTTTTGTAAGCCACTGGCTTATTGTTTCAGTTTCAAAATGTCATTCAGGTAGTCTTAGGTAATGCCTTTTTTGAGTCTCGTCGCCGTTATGGTATTTTTCTGTCTTGGGAAAGTGGTAAATTTCGTACACTTCTAACAGTTGGTGTCCCAGATCCAAAGCTTTAAACAATTCCACGCTAACCAAGTTCACGTCAAGGCTCGTTCTTCCTGAGTGTGCTGACAAGGGTGGTCTGTCTTGATTTTACGTTTTAGCACAAGCAATGTTGTGGTGACACGGGATGGTACAGATATATGGGATGCAAGACTTTGCACTTGATCGATCGTTCGTATTTACTAATATTGTCCACGTTGATGTGTTCGGTCAGCAATTGAAGGTGCCTTGTGGAAAAGTGACAATATTTGCATAGTGAACACACGTCCAAGTATTTGATTTATTCTCCTTTCTCCTCGTCAGCTTGGTACAGCAGACAGGCAGCATTCGTCAGTCCTCCGTACAAACTGTCCCGTGGTTTCAGAGGGTCCATCATTTTGTAACTTTCCACGATGCGCTTAAACTCGGGATCGGTTTTCAATCGTTGATCGTACATTTCAACTACTTGGTATCATTCTAACATTTCAACTACTTGGTATCATTGTTCTTCTAACTTCAACGAGGTTGACAAGTGGTCTGGTACAACTCTTCCATGGTGCATTGTAAAAATTGTTTTTTAGTGCCTCGTTGATGGTAACAGACGGGACATTTGTGAAATAAACAACCGTTACACTCGTACACAATCTTTAGGTTTTCTAAGTCCCATCCTTCTACTGTATATCTTCCGATGGTTTTCTCGCCTCTTCCATTGCAGGCATATTGAATCTATTTGTCTTCCTTGTCACACAAATAATGTAATCAGCGTAGGGCTTTGACCGGGTATAACGTTTGACAAAATTGGTTGCGTCTTGATGACAGCTAGCGTGTTTTGGGGCATGAATTGTTGACAGTACACTAAGGAACACGCTTTGGAACTGGTGCAGGCTTCTTTTAAAGAATCGATCAATCCGTGCTTCATGAACAGTTGTCGAAATTTTCCACAGCAACGCCGTCAAATGTTCGCATCGGAACGACAACATTTTTATATTTCTTCCTAAAAGTCGAAAGGGTCTGAGGCGTGAGTCTGGTACCATGCGTATAAATCTTCTCGTTGTTCGGTACGCATGTTGTCGGGGTCATAGTACTGAGCCTCAGGTAAATCGGAGTAGAACAGCATGTTGATTGGCTTAGGCAATGAAAAAGTACCGAAAATAGCCTTTGGCCATTTTTGCCATGCCAAACGTTTTAGGCATACGACTCAAAGACATGGCCATGTAACTCATTGAATCTTTGAACTGCACTTTGCCCATTTGTATGGAAATGATTTCGGCTCCATTCAATGTCAGTTTAGGACGTTCGTTACTTTGTCCGTAGAGTATCTGAGAAGAAATTGTCCATCGTATCCCGATAAATTGTGAGCATCACCGTGGCATAGCGATGACAATCTCCATAACGTTCGATATCTTCCTTGTTCCACGTCTCGTCGATAGGGTTGAAGACCTTTTGGGCAAAATAGGCCAATGTGTTCGATCCCCGAAATATTTTTTCACACTCTCCAGGAATCTTGCTACAATGTAGGCAATGATTAAAGATAGATTCTTGGATGCACTAATCGCACGCTTGTTATGCCACGCAGAAATTAGGAATGTGAATACCAGTATCTTGCATACATTCGAAATCGAAAAAGATGAAAATGCCTTTTTTTCTGGTCATCTTCTCTTTTTCATGTTTAGAATGGCATTTCTGAATGTCGCATTGTTGTTCCAAGTCCATGATTTGACTAGAAATGTGACATCGCTTCTTTACAGAATAGACGTGCGCTTTAGCATTGTTGGTAAGTATACTTTTTCCACAAGTAGGGCACAATCTCAGAAGCTGACAAGCATATTTCCGCTATGTACCTTCTGTCTTCAGATGTTGTTGGTAACAAGTTGGACTGACAAGCGTACGCTGACAAGCTGGGCAATGCACTCGTTTTTGTTCTTCGTCTAGACAGGGTTTAGAGGCCAAACATCCTGAGCATTTTGATCCGCAATGCTCATGTTACTCTCCATTGTTAAAACCATAGTCACATTTATCAGAGTAACAACCATATGACAGGAATGCAGTGATACTGGTAATGGTATCAAAATGTTCATCATGATGATAAACGTGAATGTATTTTCCGTCTTTGAAATATTTGCCTCGAAACAACAGTGGTCCGCACATTTCTTGAGGGTGCCCTTTCAAGGTACAACGCGGAACCAAGACGTCTTGCAATTTGTGCATTTCAGGAATGCCACAAGAAGTATCTTTAGTTATCCCCGCTTGCTGTAACAGGAGTTCTGCCTCTCGTTGTTGTTAGGCTCGGTCAGATTGTCGAATAGTTTTCCAGGCTCTTTTCCATTCTACCGTGTCATTCTTGTTGGTCGTTCGTCCCACCAGGATTGCACGGGCTAAATACATTTGGTCTTGAGTGCTGTTAATGTGGACGAGGCTACGCTTAATGCTGCGAAGGTTGTCCACCCAAAACACTTTTGTGCTACGTCCTGTTCCTCGGGGAAGAGACACGTGGGTCATGAACAGTGTCGCTTTTCCGTCGTCGGTGATGTGAAACGTGTCTTTGGATTGCTGAACGTGTTGAATCTTGTCAGCGACTTTAGAAGATGTCAATTCTGCTGGGCTGCTAAACTCGATCCACACAGGAGACTTCAAATTGTCGCGATGAATGGGAAAGTCGCAAACGATCGACTTCTTTGACTTGACATTGCCGTTTCAGATTGGTTAACAAAGAATCTCACTCATCGGTGATGAACCCTTCTGCTTTCTCCAGTGGTACGTTGGACTTGAAATCTTTAAACTTCACTGTGTATGTGTAGGTTGTAGTTCTAAATTTTCTAGTGGAGCGTTTGTCCGTCTCTCGAATGTGGTAGTAGTTTTCAGGGTTTATTAATGGTAATGAACTTTGGTTTTGTGTAGACTCCCTGGGATTAGATTCTGGTTCACTCATTTCATCTTCAAAATCGCTGGCATGAATTTGAGCCAAGACTTCAGCTACTGTGAGAGGCGATAAATCACGTTTCTATCTCTTACTTTCTTCTTCGCCTTTCTTTACGAAATGATGCGATCGTTACATCTTGATTGGAAAAGTCAAATGACTACATGTGAAACGCAATGGTAGTCTTTATATCCATGTCAGACCAGTGGATATCTAAAGGCTAGTGCCTTCCCTCTCAGTATTCATTTTGCTTTCAAACCAATCAGCACAATGGAAGAACACACAGAGATGGAAAATTTTCTTCAGACAATCCGACGGACTATTCTTCCTCCTTTAGAAATAAAAGTCATGTTACTTGCTATATCTGTAACAATAAAGAGCATTGGGCTACATAATGTCCAGACCGTCAAATAATCAGTGTCAAAATGGACAAAAGTCGAGATACCTGTTATGATTGTCAAGAGAGAGGACATTGATTTTCAGAGTGCTTCAAGAAACAACAGGAGCAAGAGGATGAAGAAGAAAATGAAGAACCTCAAAACGTTCTGAAAGAGAAGAAAATAAGGAGAGAAAAAGGGAGAAAGAAGAAGAGGAAGAAAAAACTAAACTGAAGAAATTAAAGAAACAAAGAAGAGTGAACAAAAAAGAATCAAAGACATAGGGAGTCAATGAACTTTTAAAAAAAGAGTATTGAATTGAGTTGTGAATTGAATTAAAAATATTTGTACTAGAATAGACCAGACTGATAAAACGGGTCTCCTAGTTTTGATTTGTTAGAATATGAGTCTACACTCACGCACTCACACAAACATACTAGGGTTAAAAAAGGATTTTGAGTTTTCAATTGATTTTGGCGAAATGAATGTTAACTCTTTTCGAAAGAAGTGAGGGGCCCTGAAAAGGACCGTTAGGTGTTTGTTTTTTTTTAGAACAAATTCATGAACGAGAAGCAATCAGCTTTAAATGCCTTAAGCCGTTGCCACGGACAAGGCCTACTTGTGGAGTTGCTCCTGTCAATGATTTCGAAGAAATCACTAGGGGTGGTATCTCTGGTGTAGTCATAGGGTTAGCCTGTTTGGCTCTAGAAGGTCTTTTTCTCTTGGGTCGTAATAAAGAAGTCTGATACATTTCTTTCAGACTTCTTAACTCAGACAAAATATCCAAGATTACCATGACCTTTTGACTTTCACTGTTCTCCTTCTCTCCTAGACTTTTTTCTTTTCTACTGCTTCTTCTTCTTCTTCTTCATGTCGTTTCCTTCTCGCTCCTTCTTTTTGCTGTTGCTGTTCAAGGAGAAATGCTTGTTCTGCCTCTTTCTGCAACTGTAAGAATTACTCTAATTATTTTTTCTGGCTTTGTTTAAAATTGTCAACGTGTGGTAAAGAAGGAGAAAGTGGCGAAGGTACTGGTGCGGGAACAAATTCTTCCAAAGAGAGAAAATCTACTAAGTCTTAGTTGACATCTGTCTTTTCCGGAAGTAGCGTAGTGTTCACTTTGGTAGCCGCTGCTATGCCATCGCCTTTTGTTTCACGGCCTAATTAATTATCTTCTAAGTTCCGTCATGTTAAACCCAACAATGTCGCATCAATTCCCTGCGCCAAACGCTAGCACACGTAAATAGAGATTGTGATGTCACCGGTTGCTCTCTTCGGATTGGAAGACAGATTCAGCAAAGTGACTTAATTTTGTAACTCGTGTTGGGATTGGTCTACAATTTCAATCCGTTTCGATCCGCTCTTCCCCTATAAATAAACGCGGATCACTAAGTTCACTTCACCTGTTATAATCACAAAAAATGTGAATCGTCTACCCTCGTATCGTCAATGCTGTTCAACCCGGACTATCCCATATATGTCAGATCATCATGGACCATTATCCGGATCACTGATACAACCTTTTGGAAACGAAATGGAGAGACAAGGGTATCTAAAGAGAGTCATCATGTATGGACGAGAAGTAACACGAAGTTTGAGAAAAAGAAGATCAATGAGATGCCTTGTATGTTAACGAGATGGTGTTAACATAACAAACAACGACCCTTTTAAGGGCCACTTCAAATGCCTCGAAAAGATTTTTATTTTTAATATTTTATTTTAATATTGTTTAACCAATAAAAAATAATCTTTTAACAATTTATTATATTGCTTAAACAACAATTTTTTGTTATAAAACAATCGAACTGTATAGTATATGTGTGTTATAAAACATACATTACTCTAACACGATGAACGTTTGACGTCACAGTATTTGACGAATGCTTGACGTCATAGTACTGGTACATTGTTATAGTGTTGGCAATGTCCAGCACCGTGACGTCATGCCACCTGTGACATTCCTTTTGTTCCTATGCAAAATTCCCATTGAGGTTATAGTATCCCAGACTGATATTTTGAGGCTATAAATTTTGAGGCTATAGTATCCGGGCGGAAGGGCCTGTAATGCTAACTCCCAATGAGTCTACGGTATCCCTCTTCAGTACTCACGTGTATAGAGTTTATACGGTTTGATTTGAAAGTCAATTTATATATAAGCTGCACATATTCAGTTCCAGTATTATGACAGTAGCCAAAGATCTTCTTAATTTTATTTCT
The DNA here is from genome assembly GCA_016746295.1 of Potamilus streckersoni. NCBI lineage: Eukaryota > Metazoa > Mollusca > Bivalvia > Unionida > Unionidae > Potamilus > Potamilus streckersoni. Next base: position 248,620 of record JAEAOA010001023.1, read on the forward strand.
ATGTATGGGTGAATGATTTATGCGCTTGATTGAGATCTTTAACTCCCTGAAGTATTCTTCATTTTTGTTTGCAGTTATGTATATACCACATTCTGACCTCAACGCTATGTATTTTGTTAACAACGTAGCCAAAATCTAATTGCAATATTCGTGATAAGACTACTTATATTTACACTGAAAATGTACTTTGATTTGACATATGAAAGTTGGTCAAAATAGTTGATTTCTGGATCACTTGAACCACACACACACACACACACATAAACACACACACACATACATACACACACACACACATATATATATATATATATATATATATATATATATATATATATATATATATATATATATATATATATATAAATATATATATATATATATATATATATATATATATATATATATATATATATATATATATATATATATATATATATATATATATATATATATATATATATATATATATATATATATATATATATATATATATATATATATATATATATATGGCAGTTCAGTCTCGGAAGACCATCTGAGTAGCGCCCTCGGAGTGTTGTCTATCTCTGAGGTTTAGGCATCGTTTCTTATGGCCGAGCATGCCAATACGCGAATCACAATCATTATTGCAATTGAAGCAGATGTACAAGGAAGTCTGATTTGCTTGGTTTGCTGCTGCACGTTCTTTCGCTCGCGTTTCTCTGCGGCTTGCTGGACTCTCTTTTCATCAGAGACCGCTATGCCCTTGTTAACTGTCATTCACCAGGTGTCACGATCCTCGGCCTGAACTTCCCAGCTGTCTGGTGAAATACCGCATGCCTTCATGTCCATCTTGCACACATTCCTGAAGAGGAGTGACGGCCGGTCGATTCTAATGGTGCCAGTGGCCAACTGGCCAACTGGCCATATAGGATTTTCTTTGGCAGACTCCCGTCCTCCATGTGTCGGATGTGTCCCAGCCATTGAAGATGGCGTTTGCTCAGCAGGGAGTATATGCTTGGGATACTTGCACTTGAAGGTCCACGTTGTGTGGAATGTGGTAGGCATCCTATATGAAAGGAGTTTAGTTGACGCCCTTGCCTCATGTAGATGCTCCACGTCTCACTTCTATATAGGAGGGTGCTCAGAACGCAGGCTTGGTAGACTTGAATATTGGTATGCACTGTCAACGTGCTGTTTTCCCACATCCACTTTGTTAATCGGGCCATGAAGGTGTTTGCCTTTCCAAGCCTTCTCTCCAGCTCCACATCAAGACAAAGAGTGTTGATGGTTGATCCCAAGTAAACAAAGTTGTTGACTACTTCCAGGGTAGTGCCGTCGATTTTGAAGGAAGGGGCAGTGGTGACATCTTGAGCACTGACATTTATCTTGTTTAGGCTGAGCCCGAAATATTTACAGGCATCAGCGACAAGGTTTCCCGGTCTCTAGAGCGCGTCCTCAGTGTGGGTCACAAGGGTCGTGTGGTCAGCAAAGAGCATCTCCCTAATGAGGATATATATATATCGTTTTGTCGGAAGGATATACTGCACTCCCAAGGTCGTCTTCTGTCTTCTTTAGCTGTTAATAAAAATGGCCAAAAATATACTTACAATTTTACATCCTGAATTTCTTCCAAGAAAATATATTTTCGTAGGTCTGTAAATCTGAATTAGATGAGCCATGTCATTGGTTTTCAAGGTTGATTACACATTTTGAAATTGTACTGTAATTTCGAGTATATTCCAAGTGTAGTAACATCCTCCTTACTGCACTCAAAATGAAATAAACATTAAATTCCACAGCGTGTTTTCGATAATTGCAATGGAAAGGCTCCATAAGTTTCCCACATTGTGATCTGAATCATTCAATGACAGAGAAGAAACACGCATGCCGATGTCAACACAATTCAAAAGATTAAATTGGCAGACGCTGCTGGAAACCGATGCAATTCACTTCATGTAGATAAATCTAGACTATAATCAAAATATTGCGTTGAATCGACAAAAATACCAAAAGATATTCATTCCAGATCAAATGGAAAAGTTGTTGCAATGCGTATTCATCAACAATATTACTCCAAATTTCAATCTTAAGTAGAGCAAGCGCCATTTTCTTTCGAAACTTACGTCTAGCGCGCGACCAACTTCATATTTATCTGGGCGGAGTTATGCGCTCATTAATAATGTTGTGTAATGATCCTTTAACGCTTATATATTTAGTTCGGAATACAGCGTACATCTAGTTACTTTGTTTCTTGTAGTGTATTTTTGTTTATATATTTAAGCCTTGAGAAGAATAAGAAATGAGCATATAATAAAAAGGTTTCTGTATTTTTAAGGAGAAAAAATGAACTCATTTTGTCGGATGGATATACTGCACTCCCAAGGTCGTATAGTATATCCATCCGAAAAAAAAAACTCGTTCATATTTTCCCATACAAACGCAGTAATATATATATATATATATATATATATATATATATATATATATATATATATATATATATATATATATATCACCATCCTAACTATGCTATATAGCGTATAGGATAAAAACATTGTCTAAACCATATTTCTCTCAAATTTTTATTCATATGGTCTAGCGCTTTGGATCCCTTTCTATTGCAGTCTTCAGTGTCTATGGTATTGTTCTGTTATTCGGTATTTATAATTGGTTCTTATTCAGATTCATTCACTAGTATAAACTAGCTTGAACGGATAGTAACAGCTAAACCATCATCTATAATCAGTGGTAGATCGAGTGGTATAAGGTGCTAGAAATATAGCTCGACCAAATTGGGTATGTAAGAAAGCTTGCCCGTAGTTCTCCGTGGCTGAGTGGTTCTTTCTATGGTCTTTCCAGTTTGTTCCGCTACCAAATATAGCAGCCACCATGTATAATTTATCGTGTGCTAACAATGGCATTAAACGCATTAACATAAACACAATAAAGATTTCTGATGAATAATTGCAAAGTTTGATATTTTGCTGGAGCTTTTCTTTCTCTGTACAATGCACTATATATATATAGACTTTTCTCCAGGTAATACGCATTTCTTTCAAACTGTAATGCCTATTTGACGCTTCAGTATTGTGCTACGATGCAGTGAACATGTTGATGTAGTTAATAAATTTGTTTTAATGTATTTATTAGATCATACTATTTTTAAGGTTAGAAGATGCAGCGTTCTTTGTAAGTAATTTACTTTTTTTACAACGTTAAAACCGTGCTTTAATATATTTGAAGGACTGTGTGCGTATTGTAACTAAACAATGCATTTTTGTTCACGGTTAACATCGTATATTCCGTTGCTGCAATTGCTACTCGTGACATCAGTACTTAAAAGTTTTCTTTTTGTTGAAAATTTCCATGGAGTATTAAGTATTTTTTTTCTAAATTAGTTTTTATTAATTTCTAAATCCTAAGGACAAACTACGTATAAGGGTATGTAAATTTGACTTTAATCTTAGAACTGGTTGGACACAGATTCTTATTCTTATTTTGTACTGAACAAACGTACATTAATATATATATATATATATATATATATATATATATATATATATATATATATATATATATATATATATATATATATATATATATATATAATGTAATGCATTCTCTCTAAAATAACAGCCTATGGAATTCCTTTGTGCTGAATCTTTCTATAAATTATGGAACGCTTACGCATAGATGCACAGAAGAAAAAGACCTATTTTATTGATAAGTAGGACTAATTGGAGCAATCATAAAAGTAATTTCCTAGTTTTATCATTTCTCTTTTGTTCTTATTGCCTACCTAGCATTTTAAGAAAAGTACGTTATAAGAATTACATTTATTGAAACATTGATGACATCGTATAATTGCGTCATAATTGGACACTACGTTGGGTCCCAAATTATATTTCAATATTTTATTGAAATATAGACAGACTCAAGCTTTTCCTTGGTTGTTTGTTATTTTGTTGGTTTTTTTGTTGTTGTTGGTTTTTTGTTACTTTTGATTCAAATTAATTTTGGTATGTTCTCGTTAAGGATATATACGTTTAGATGCTTTTCATTAATTATGTCATTGTTTTGATTGAAGACCTTTCTACACTGAAGCAGACGAAAATATATCTCTCATAATATGACCTATCATCAAATGTTTTATGGACAAATACAATTTGTTATTCTTTGTATTAGTTCGCGTCCAAAGAAAATTACTTTGGAAAACCAGCTGTCGTAAAGATGCAAGGGTTTCAATATAGGCTTGTTTGATTTTACCACTTTTGTGCCAAACAAGACAGGCATTTGATCAAGAAGTTAGAAAACTGATTTCATTGGAATTACAATATTATCACTGGGACATATTATGTCAGATATTAAAATCACTGGTGATTTTGCGTATGATGTAAGTTCAAACACTGGACGTCTCTCACTAAGTTTATGATAAATGATTGTATATTTTCCTAATAAAGTTTGGTCAGATTATGAGATAAGGCCTGCATTTTTGGACAGTGGTATCACAAGAGAACCAGTGTAAATGAGCATTCATATTAATCAAGATCAGATGACATGATGAGTATTCTTCTAAAAGTTTGGTATATAGCTTATATTGTCAACCTGTCAGGACTCCATTAAAGATTTTTAAATATTCAACGACCAGTTGCTGTTTTTGACTTGGATCCTATCCTTGGAGGCAACGTTTGAGAAGCGGGAATAGTGATTCTCATGTCAAATTTTGCAGAGAAGCAAGAAGTCAAGTATTCGTCATTCTACGGAATGAATTCGTCGTCTTGTATAAACTAGCGACCAATTATATACTATGATTCAAGTCTGAGCAGATTCCAAATGTTGCCTGAAAATAGCACACAGTGTACTAAAAAATGAGTATTCAAATTTCAGATTGCGGCAAGAAACAGAAAGATGCTACACTTCAATTTTAGAAAATTACATACTCTCATCCTGTTACATTATGTTTGTAGAACCCCAGGTAGTGTTGTCTGTTACTGCGACAGTGTAGTAAGTAAATATATAGGCATTTCAAATTGCATACCGTATATAAGTTTCCTGATTTAAGATATCAACAAAGAATGCGTAATTTATAAATGATTAAATTGACGGATAGGCGGATGTACATGTGTTATTTATATCTGAGTAGTGTTTGGTCTTCGATGATTGTAAACTATGGATTATGTCATCTTACAGTTATGGTATACAATAAACGATTATGTTTTATTTCTGTGAATCAGTTGTGTATTTTGTAATCTCTTTAACAATGACGAATTTAATATAAAGGAACAGGGTACTATTCATGTAGAGTACCTAAAGATTGCTAATTAGTTTAGTTGTGGCTTTTATATGAGCAGGTCAGTACAAAAGTATTAAATAAAGGCCACCTGATGGGACTCGTTTAGTTGTGGCTTTTCTATGAGCAGGTCAGTACGAAAGTATTAAATAAAGGCCACCTGATGGGACTCGTTTAGTTGTGGCTTTTCTATGAGCAGGTCAGTAGGAAAGTATTAAATAAAGGCCACCTGATGGGACTCGTTTAGTTGTGGCTTTTCTATGAGCAGGTCAGTAGGAAAGTATTAAATAAAGGCCACCTGATGGGACTCGTTTAATTGTGGCTTTTATATGAGCAGGTCAGTAGGAAAGTATTAAATAAAGGCCACCTGATGGGACTCGTTTAGTTGTGGCTTTTATATGAGCAGGTCAGTACGAAAGTATTAAATAAAGGCCACCTGATGGGACTCTGTTCTTAGTCCTCACTACGCTCTGTACTGATATAAAAGTAAAATTCGTCAGTTCTGTGAGATGTAGCCAGTAACTCTCATGCTTGTTTTCACAAAGAAAATTCACAAAGTATACACACACTTATACAGACACCAAATGTGCTTTGTTGCTAGGGGACAATTCGCCGTTTCTATCTGTTTGTATCTTGCAAAACATGATATATGGGGTCAATGCAACAAAGAATAGATTCAATAACGATTTTGATAACTAGTGCTGAAAGTTCAAACGCGAATGATGTATGTAGATAGAAATTCGTAAGTGAGGGAAGTGTGGTGATGAGGGCATAAAGAGATTTGAGTGGACAAAATCTAAATCTTTTTCTCTCATCCAGGTGACTTTTCAGTAGTAAAGTTCGCCTACAAAGTTTCACCAAATGGACGTTCTCAAACGAAACCTAAGTATATGGCAATGATTTCAGTGTAAATGTTTCGGAATGTCATGTTATCGATATGTTGTAGTTAGCAGTTTTCTTACTTAAGCAATGACATTATATATCTTTCCACGGAAATTATAAGTTCTGATAATGTAACTTAGCCTATCTCAATACAGTAGAAATTTTGTGAGGTGATGAATACAGCATCATTTTATTTGTTCGTCTGATATAAGTTTGATTGTTTTAAAACACTTTTATTAGATTAATTTATAGGCCAGAAATATAAATAAATTTTACAAAACATATCTATATTTCGTTTCAGTATAGACTCTTCGCAAATAACCGTCTTTTATCTGTCACGGGATATATAATCCGGAAAAATACGAAAAAAAAAAGATCGGCTCTATACATACCCATTTTAACAGAGAAAAAATATATTTCAAAATAACACTACAAAGCCAGACAAAGGTTTAAAACAAGTTAAGTGAAAAACATTCTTTATAAATATACGCATTTAATTTGCAGTAAGTGACGATGTACTATGTTAAAAAGAAGTTTATATGACCCAAAACAATAGAACATATAAAATTTATTTTGGCGAAATGGACATCAATTGTTTATATGGCCCAAAACAATAGAACATATAAAATATATTTTGGCGAAATGGGCATCAATAGTTTATATGACCCAAAACAATAGAACATATAAAATATATTTTGGCTAAATGGACATCAATAGTTTATATGACCCAAAACAATAGAACATATAAAATATATTTTGGCGAAATAGACATCAATATAAACTTTACTATTCTTGTCGATAAATTATATTTTTTGAGTTTGTAACGGCACAATGAATTTACACGGCGGCCGTTCTCGCTATAAATGCAGACTGAGCACAGGATGACATTTGTCCGTGTCTTTGTGACCAATTGAATACAACTTTCAAAAACTGATATCAAAGGCCAGTGTTTTTATTGTTTTAGCTGGGTGTGTCGTTAGCAAGTAAAGATTTATAGTTAGAAAAAACATCATCCCTTGATTTCGGAGCGTGTTTTACATACTCATTTTGTCGACCAATCAGATCGGAGGTTCTTTCCATATTGGTATAATTGAGGTAAATTTCCACACTCATTTTATCGACCGAAATGATTGGAGGTTGATTTCCACACTCATTTTACCAACCCAAAAAGCTGTTCTTTCTTTATTATTGATACTAAAACTCTCATGAAAGGTATATATTGTTACGTATAGGATCGAACAAAAGTAACAAAGGAAAGAGTGAAGCCAACAAGCTTTGTAACATTTAACAAAATAATTTATTTCCTTAGACAACAAGGTAAAAATACGATAAAGGACTTACGGCTTGTGAATCGTAGATAAAATTAATAATAGAATTAATAGTATAAGTCCTATCACTAATAAAGTTCTAAATGAATAAAAGTTTTAATCCCGATAAATTTACAGGATGGAAGGTAATGACGTCTTCTATAACCTGTTTCGTTTTGTAGTGTAAACATTGCCTTGTTGAATCACTATAATTAATATCCCGGCTTTAGAATGAATTCCGAATAATTTCCAATAAATGTCTTTGTCCAATTATTTTGATGAATACTAGATATTTCAAGGAAAAATAAATTATTTTAAATAAAAATTTCAACTCAACTGGTCACAACGCAACATTCCGTTAAGCTTTGAAGGTATGAATTTATGACTGACTTAAAAAAACAAAACAATATGATACTTTAACTCCACTTACAACGCAAAACGGACTACGTGAGTCACATAATCGCTTACTTTCAAGAATCGTAGCAACATCATATGTTAATTATCATCTCCACCATGGAAGAAATTCGAGGCTAAATAAATAAATAGAACTGACGCGCAAGCCAAGAATGACCTTGATTACGATCAATGATTTTCACTAGGGGAAAGAAATAAAAAGAAGTTGTTTACCAGTTCTGAATTAAGGTCAGGAACTTGGTCAGCTAAAAATACAATGCAGCAATACTGGTAATTCCCCAGGTCGAAACAGAACTGAACTGAATATTCTGGAGAAAATGTCAAATCCCGTGAATAAAGTTATCATTACAATAATATGTAATGAAATAAAAATTAAATAAAAGAATCTTAAACTAGTACACAGTAATTAAATTACATATACGTAACAATACAAAATAATTCAATATCGTGAGAGTAAATTTTGTGTTCAAATGATTCATTCTGATTTAAATTATATCAGCTCAGCTGCCGTAAATTTTCAATTAAATAATGGTTGAGTGTACTCTCTCTCTCACACACACCCACACACACACACACACACACACACACACACACACAATCAAACTATAATCTCCGCAGTATAAAATAGTAGTAAGTTTTACATTTTGTTTTTTGATGATACAAAATCAATCTTCTTCTTCAAGCGATGTATTGAAAGTTAATTGATCCATACAAAATCTATTTCGTATATAGCCAATTGAAAATATTTAAAATCTTCCACAACACCTTGTGGTAACAGCCCATGACAGTTTTGAATCATCGCTTTAACCCATAACATACATATGCTTATGAACTAAAAAGGAAAACATAAATAATTAATTAATTAAAATAAAAAATATTTCAACGAATTTAAATTTATCAAACACTCACGAGTTGAAAATCATTGAATTCAATTAGTTTCGTAGCTTTTATAAGAGCTGTTTCAACATTAAAATAGATGTCTCGAAACATCAATGTTGTCCAAATTTTGTGTCGAACGTGCTTGAATATAATCCCAACATCTAAGAGAAAATAATGTAAGATCCCGGATGCATACTGATTAGCATTATAGCCCTTGGAAGTATATTGGTCTTAAGCCAGTAAAGATAAGAATTTCCTTTCTAGATACAGGCAGTTGAATAATAAGATTAGCCGTCTCATTGGATTTGTTGTCCACTTTTGTACATATAAGTGACAGACCGAACCATACAATACTACGAGGTATTGTAATGCTGTTGGAACTGACGCTGACGATAGAAATGTCTTGCAAGACCGTCGGGACATGTACCATTCTCTGATGTTTGCCACTACTGTTCCACGTGTATTTCATCGTCTTGTCTTTTTTAAGACAAGAAAATACCTTTCTTGTTTTCTGATGACGTAAGTCATCAGAATCATAAGCTGAGTAAACCTTATGCCCCAAAATATTTAACGGAGCTGTGAGTTCAACGCCCTATATATTCAAGTGTGATAGCCCTTTTCGGAGTCATTTAAGAAAGAATAAATTCATAGTCTCCGATATGCGCTTGCAAAAGTACTCAGTACATAATGTTAACTCTCGCGTCAAACTCCTTCCCCATTTTTTGTACACGCTTGAGGACAGCAGACGATGTATTGCCCCCATATGTTATTAGTGTAGTAACGAAACAAAGTGCCAACAAATAATGTTCAACATCAAATTTGTTATAGTTTGTACTAGTCAAATATTGTTTCACAGTTAAAAATTTGAAGAAAAAGTAAAATAATTATCTTACACTTCAAAGCCTGAAGAAAAATTAAATTACTGTCTTACACTTAACAAATAAAATCTGGTCCGTGAGATAGCTTCCATCATCGAAATTTAATATCGAAGTCACTAATGGACATTAAATACAAATGCAAATATTTATTTACTTTCATAACATTGGTTTCGGATTAAAATTACTGGTACGAGTCGCACATTCTTAAAAGTAGTATAACGTAATGGGTTCCTTTCCTATAGTGATTTCAGCAAACATTTCGAAAAACAACGAATAACGTTCACGTGGGAATATGTTTAGAACAAGGTAAGACAAGTTATTAAAGAGTTACTTGCCTGTGTGTTTACTTGTTTTGGATTTTTTGAGCTGTGAATAAAAGATATTGATCGTCGTTTGTCGTTAACCAATTTCGTCTTCCGCAGCCCAACAAAACAATGTACTGAACTCGATAAAAGTGCATAATTGAATGATATCAATATACAGGAAGAAGTACAACTGTTTTTGCAATCGGTTTTCTTTGAAAATAAGAGGATAATACGATGCTGTTACACGGGTAGCCAATACAGATTTTTCCATTAATGCCGAATTGATTGAACCAATATGGAAAACTGCCTGGATAATGAAGCCATGCCAATCTGGGCATTAATATACTGTGCGATCCACTTAATGGTCAATACGCTAAACGACTCGTCACATTCAAAAGGCACGTACCGATAGTCTTTTACACAATGCAACTCAACCTTCGCCTCCGTCTTTTTTTATCAAAGGTGTAGAAATGATTTTTAAAGCAATGCACATTGACTGATTTAATTTTCAAATGTACCCATCATTGCGAAATAGCATCATATATTTCTGAAAAATCACACACGATAAATTGGGATTTGTCGTAGAAAAAAATAATCCTGAACGCGTGACCGGTGGAATTTAATTGCCAAAATCTGATGAATGGCTGTGTGTAGTGTGAGATGTGAACGCTTAGAAAAAATATTGTACCATCCTTGTGTTTTCACGGGTAGCTTTTTGGGGACATAACTTCCGGTACAAGTTAGTAGTTCCGAGTCTCTAAGAGGGAGACGGAAGTGAGACTGAAAGTGCAGTCGGAGTTGACAACGTTTAGTCGACATAAAGAAGATGAAAAAAAAAGGTGGAGGAGAAGGAAAGCATTCGGGAGAAGGAAATAGAGGAGGAAAAAGAAAAGGGACTTGGAGGTAGTCAGGGAGGAAGAGAGGGAACTAGGAGATAGAGAAGAATACACAGATGAGTAGAACACAATGACAGCTAGAAATCTCTTACACAACGAATCAAATGCAATAGACTAGAAAAAGGTAGAGCGGAATAAGTGTATCTTGGGAAATTCGAATTATCGATCATTTAATTGTTATTAAATTGTTATTATTGAGCTTTACCCTTTTGAATTTTTAATCATTTAACCGTCGGCATCACTAACTAGGGGCTAGGAGCTGTACATTTAACTTTCACTAAATCAATTTCCAATGAAAATCGAGCCTGAGTGGGACTTCTACAATAATTAAATAAATATTGGAAGCATTCCACCCACAATTCCTCACAACCATAACCTCACTTCAATACATAAATTAGTATTAAAAAAATCAACGTACAATTAAACATAAACAGCAAGATTCAAATCAACATACAAGTCAAGAAACACAAATCAACATACACAAATCAACACACATAAATTAACATACAAATCAACATAAATTCAATATGCGAATCAATATACACAAATCAAAATATACAAATCAACATGCAAACCAACATACACAAATCAACATACAAATCAACATACAAATCAATATACAAATCAATATAGAAATCAACATACACAAATCAACATACAAATCGACATACACAAATCAACATACAAAAATCAACATACAAATCAACATACAAATCAAAATAAACAAATCAATATAGAAATCACATACACAAATCAACATACAAATCAATATAAACAAATCAACATACACAAATCAACATACTGGTCAATATGCAAATCAATATACACAAATAAAATGCAAATCAACATATATAAATCAAAATACAAATCGACATACACAAATGAAAATACAATTCAATATACAAATTAATATGCAATTGAACAGAAAAATCAAATACAAAAATCAACATACAAATGAACATAAAAATCAATATACAAATCAACAAGCAAATCAGTATACAATTCAATAAAAAAATCAATATATACAAATCAATATATAAATCAAGACACAAAAATCAACCCACAAACATTAACATGCACGATTCAACATACAAATCACCATACACAAATCAGCTTACAAAAATCAACATACAAATCAACATATACATATCAACATACAAATTAACATGCACAAATCAATATACAAATCAACATACACAAATCAACATACACAATTAAACATACACAAATCAACAAATAAATCAACATACTCAAATCAACCTATAAATCAATATACACGAATCAACATACTCAAATCAACAAACAAAACAACATATACAATTCAACATACAATTCAACATACAAAATTAAAATACAGAAATCAACATACACAAATCAAAGTAAAGAACAACATACAAATCAACATGCACAAATCAACTTACACAGTTCCGTTCCGATGGTCTAGTAGTCTAGTGGATAGAGCGTCCGCCTCGGATGCAGAAGGTCGTGGGTTCGATCCCCGGTCGAGTCATACCAAAGACTTACAAAAATGGTACTAACAACTTCTTCGCTTGGTTCTCAGAATTAAGAGGTTAGTATTAGGACTGGTCGGCCTGGTGTCAGGATAATGTGACTGGGCGAGGCATCATGCTACATGTCTGCGGCATGATGCCCCAGTGCTAGACATCACTATAAACTGCCACACTGCAGACATACGAAATGACTGAAAACTTGTTAAAGCTACATTAAAAATAATAATCATATCACATCAGCTTACACAAATCAACACTCAAGTCAACATTAAAATCAACATACACAAACCAACATGTACAAGAACTTTAATTCCATAAATTCATAGCAATTTGAGTGCCATCTTTGTTTTTGACTTCCCCATTCCTAGTTACTGTAGTCATGTATTACTAGTGCATTTGCAGTCAACACCACCCAATAAATAGCCGTCTGCCTATTCATCCTTCAAGTCGTCCATCCATCAGTACATCCCGACCTGAGATACAAATATATCTTTTAGGAGTAATTGAATAGATCAACACACAACAAACGTTATCATTACACAAATGTTCAATGTACAGATAATAGGTGAGGAGAAATCAATTCTCAAATATAAAAATTATCGGCATCAATTTAAAATTACTCATGTTGTTTACCTAATTTTAAAGTGACCCCAAATGATAATAGTTCTATACGTCATCCCTATACACCAGTGACAATGTCAACATACCAACACATTCCTCAGCAATCAGTATGTACAACATGGTATCACATATACACAGACCAGTCGTTACAGAAGTACTGATTGCATTAAGAAGTTTTAAAAATGTTTAATTAAGGGTTCAAACACCAAAAATTGATTTCACTCATAAATTTTAAAAATTCTCAAGCTGACATTTTCACTTATTTACCAAGGAGTCAAGATTTAAAAAATGAAGTTACTAAGAATTTGAAAACTAAAAAGATCGAGACCATGAAACATATGGTAACATGACAAATAAGTCATACATCAATTCTTGTCACTAAGTGGCAACGAGATTGTTGTTACGAGAAAAGATTGTAATCCTATTCTACGTTGTCGTTGAGCGGCAAGGCTACGTCTAAGTATGCGAAAAAGAATGCATCGTAGATCCAATGAAACCTACATTTCTGACATAAGACATTTCCGGTATGCATGCATGGATAGTTTTCATGGTTTTAGGGAAATCGCTATTTTATGGGTATTCAAGTTTTATTTACCTCTGAATGATTCAAACATATTATATGGTATATGTGAGTAATTTCATGAAATGAAATCTCACTTCAACCGGAACCCATTAGACAGCATACACAACTATTACAAGAGTAGGAAAATATGTTTCACTTGATTTGGAACACATTTCACACGGAACACATTTAGGGATCATATATAATTATTGCGGGAATGAAAGTAATATGATGTTAGGTCATATATTAAGGTGTTCAAAATTGTATGTATAAAAGCTAAGCTGGATCATGAATAATATTACAGTAAACAAGAAATAGCTTATTCAAATTTAATGCATTGGTAGATTTAACTTTTGACAGACTACAACGTATTCCTGATGAACGAGTCCGGCACAAGGAAGTTAATTGGCATGATCCCAGAGACAGACGCAATAGAAACAACCAATACTCCTTGAACATGGATGGCTAGATATATAGACAATATATACACGTGTTTGAAAACTCCTCATGCACTTAAACGGGGTTACGCCTAGATATAATGTGCAGTTGCCTCATCACTCTGCGTGCATTGCTGATATGACAATTTACTCTTTAGCTACGAAATTTTTTAAATGTTGTATGGGACATATGAATAGATTTAAACTTGTTTCGAGTTTAGTAGGGCGTATGAACATATTGGGGCCATCAGGCTGAAATGTAAGCTCCTACGCTGTATCAAATGATTTATTTCTCCCGAATCGGAACAAAACACTTATGGGTTTTCTATTTATTTCATGTCCTATTTTTACTCACTCATTCTTTACAATTGTTTTACAGACACTTACAAAAATGAATAATGAAAACTATATACATGTGTTTGAAAACTCCTCATACACTTAAACGGGGTTACGCCTAGATATAATGTGCAGTTGCCTCATCACTCTGCATGCATTGCTGATATGACAATTTACTCTTTAGCTACGAATTTTTTTAATGTTGTATGGGACATATGAATAGATTTAAACTTCAGTGTTTGGCAAGTGGGTATGTTTCCTTACTTCTCAAATAAAAGAAGGGGTTTGGCTCAGTAAATGACCTTTGTTTTTAAAACATGCTTTTAGAGAATACATACAACTTCCAAAATTATGTAAGGGAAATTTAACAGACGAACAGCAATTCAATTGCCTACATTAAATTTTTATTCAGAAAGCTCATTAATTCACAGCGATTTAAATATGTGTTTTAATGTCTTCATTTGATACAAGAACTATTGATGCCTTGAACTAAATATGATAGTTTAAACATATATTTATAAGAAAACGATGATTCGGTCCATTTTTGACATGCAGACTAGAGTTCTAACATGTATCTATGTATGTATGACTCAGCAAATCTGATTTCTATCACCCTTTCAAATTAAATTGCTCTGATCAAGTCGCATTGAATTCTTTAGTTTTTCTAGTCTTTGTTTTCTTCTTGTATTTTGTCATGTCTAATTCGTTCGTATTTAGTTCCATGATCAAATGACACGAACAAGCCGACTGCTGTTTGTAAATAGCAATTCCTCTACTAATTCATAATAATTGCTGTAGCCACTTAAATTTCGATATATTTAAGAATAATTGATACGATACTCAACTAGGTTTTATTTCACATGCTGAACTATAATTATTAGGTCAAATAATTTTGTTTTCGTTTTTAATTAGAAGACTAGCTTCTTTCGTAGAGTGGATCTTGGTTTCTTTTACACTGTAAAATCTATTAGCAGATTGTTTCAATTCTCCGTTGTTTCAGCCACATGCTCTTTGCCTCTAATCAATATTTTCGTCGTGATAATATTTGAAAACGATATTAAAGTTACAAAAATTTTTATAACTCCGCTTTACTTTATTTGACTATCATATATTGCAAGGAATTTTCTGCTGCATGCAACTTATAATCATCAAAAAGTGGATCATGGTTGAAAACCATAATGCTGAATTTGTATGAAGTTAAAATAAATCCAGCAAACATTTTTTTGTAATTCTTCGTGTTAATTGATGACCTTTCGGATATTAAATAAGTGTACTTCCATTCGGGTACTAAGGAGTCAGAGTTATGAGAGAATCGTATATCATTATACATTCTAAGACAAGACCACTATTTCGTTTTTGTATTTATATATTTCCACATTCATTATTGTAGTTCTGTCTACAGCGAAATATAATGTATGATCTTTTCCATGATCACTTCGGTTTATAATTTCTCTTTCATTTAGTTTCAACTTAAAAAATGCTATCACTCAAGTCTCGAGTCTTTATCTTCTTTAGTTTTAATACATTTGTATATACTGCGAACGTTTTTTTTTCGAAATCATTCAAATAATTTTTCATTTACTTTAACAACAATATTTTTAATTGGTTTTGAATTCGCTTAATTTCAAAATGATGTGTTTGGTACTCAGTTCATGTCATATCTTTGATTGTTTTTATTTTCTTATCAATGCAGATGATATTTCGGTTACATCATTAATGTTTCTGCAATTACGGAAACGTATTTGTGTTTTAGTGTGAGCTGTTATATTGTAGTTCATGTGTCACTTTTGTCTTAAAATCATTTACTGCCTTTTAACCTTTTGGTCGTTCTTTTTTATTTAATTGTTCAAATATCTCTGCAACCTTTCCAGTTGAGATTGCAGTGTTATAGTATCCAAGACTCCACATAATCACTTTTAAAGCAAGGATTTTATGGACGAATGTATTGTCGACCGTTACAATTTATCTCTTCATTCTCGTTTTGTTTGCAAGGCTTGCATAACAGTGGTTACCAATATTGCATACCTATCTGTCCAATTCACCTGGATCTAAAATTACTTCAATGTTCTCATCAGCCTGTTGTTGGATCTATGAGATTTTCCTAACTATGCATTATACACAGCTATGCATTACCAGTCCGCATGCTAGCATGTGATGTATTTTAATTTTATATTCTTTCACGTTGTACTATGTTTCAAACTGTTACTTCTCTATGTATTTACATGGGATTTCTTTTGGACAATGGAGCTGCAAGGTTGATATCACGATTATTTTTGAGCTAAAGTGTATCAACTTTTTCATTTATTTTTGGTTAGAACGGTAGAAACCCACCATCACGATAAGAACTCTTTATTCACACATCTTGCAAATGATCCACATTATTGTACCTGGATTTTATTTATATATATATATATATATATATATATATATATATATATATATATATATATATATATATATATATATATATATATATATGTGTGTGTGTGTGTGTGTGTGTGTGTGTGTTTTGTACTGTAATTTTATCAGAATAATTATTTTAATATCTACTCACATTAATGCATAATTTATTATTTCTTCATTCGTATATTTTTAATTACCAATCTTATCCTCAAGATTGATGATTTTATCAAAGCCGCATTTATCATTAAATTTAATTTGTTATTCTTCTCTCTTTTGTGAATTATTACTCCTTATGCGTTTTGATATTTGAGACAAAGAAATCAATGTTTTTATTCTCTTTTATGTTATTTTGTAACAAAACTATCTTTTACCATAAAACTGTCTATGACCAAACTATTAACAAGTCCAAACATATAATCATATACATGCATGTTATCTCTTTTACTGAGATTGTTGCCTTTATGTTAAACTCGTGAAACATCGTCTCTCTTAAAACTTCAGAACCTATTTCAAAATAATTTTGCCAATATATATTACGTCTATATTTCGCTAACTCTTTGTACAAAGATTCATTTTAATGCCGTCAAGAAACCAAAGCCAGTTGATAGTGATTTAGAAATGTACAAGTGTTCTAGATATATTCTGTCTCCAAATCGGGTTAGGGTAACATCAAATTATCAATACATTTTAATGCGAACGAGTTTTAATAAAAGAGAGATTAGTTAGAATATTCAATTTGCTTTCAGGAGCGTAAATTGGTAAATTACTCAGATAAGGTTCGCTGATTTATTATTTTTTTGAACAGATAGAATAAACGTTTTTGCAATGTAGTTTTGATCTGTAATACATAGACATAAATTGCAGGCCCTGCTTTATAAAATAGTTAAAGAATGCATAGTTTATGTGCGATGACGCAGTATTTTGTTTGTGAATTCCATATAGAGGTTCTCAATTAAAGCACGATAAGGTATACTCAGTGCCGGATTACCCATTAAGCTCAGTAAAGACGAGCTTTCGGCAACAGCATAACAAGAGCACCAGAAACAAATTCAAATGTATTATAGGTGATAAAATTGAATGAATTATATTTGACCATTTCGATCTGTATGTATGAGTATTTGATTTGGAATGATGGCAAAGCTGGTATTTTTTATTTGGAATGATGGTAACACTGGTATTTTGATTTGAATGATGGAAACACTGGTATTTCCCCACCATTTGAACCTTTAAGTTTCACAGTGTGTATGTATATGTGTGTGTGTTTGTTTGTTTTTTTGGTGCTTAGGGCCGCACCCCTGTATGGGAGTTTTAGTGATTTTGATTTTTGACGTAGTTTTAGCAATTTTTCAGTCATATCACTACCATGTCCCATCCAGTCACATGATCCTGACACCAGGCTGACCAGTATTAACACTAACTTATTAATGCTGAGCGCCAAGCGAGGCAGCTGCTGATACCATTTTTATAAGCCTTTGGTATGACTCTGCCGGGTTCGAACCCGTGACTTCCCACATCAGAGTCATCTTTTAAAGCTAATAAAGCGTCACTGTGCTCAAGTTGGTAAATAAATTATGATAACTTCTGTGGATTTCGCAGTTATTTTAATTTTTGGTTATAAAAATACTACATTCTCTTACTTTCCATTTAAAATCGCTCATATATTTGTTATTGCTTACTTCTCATACATTTTGCCAATTTTGGAAAGCATCAGTTCTTTCTTTGTACATATCGATAGTGCGCACTTTTTCAAATTTTTCTCTCAGTGGTTTTGGATTTTCCCAAGACCTACGGCAACCACTTAAGTCTTTCATCTTCCTTATTTTTTAAACTGACATTGAATGTGTTTCAGTGTTTTCTTTCGTAATGTAATTCTTTTTACATTCATTCATCTCACTAACTGTTATTTTATTCGTTTCTATAGTGTCCTTTGGGAAGAGTTGCTTGTGTTCATAATTTTGAACATGTACGCCTTGAAATATCTGAGAGCCTATCATTTTTTTATATTCACATTTAACTGAAAACGTCCTTCTAAATTATTAAGAATCCTCTTTAGTGTTTTTTTTCGGTTCGTGATCAAATTCGACGTTGTTATCTAATATTCACCAGGCGTAATAACATCTCGTGCTTCAAAGGAGGTCGTGTAATTTGGTTTGTTTTAATCCTTTATGTTTTTTGTTTCATACAGTGAAATGTCTGGGGTAACCATTTCATCCAAAAGGATTTTACTACCAAATTTGTTTACAAAACATATTTTTCAAACATTGCTCTCATGCAAAATGTAAAGAACCCCGTCCTTCTGAAGATTGCATATTCAGCTAAAATTGGCTTGCATTATTTATCTATATAAAATATGGACTTAATATATAAGTAATATATGCAGTTGTAACTACAAATAGTGTAAATATCTTAAATGTTCTCAGTTTGTGGCGTTTCTACAGATCATGACATGTTTGAATTCCTTCAACTTAATTCAGGTCTGAAGTCATCAATTGCCATAGAGCAATATTCTGATGGCGTGTTTTGTCGTGAAAGAAAGAAAACTACAAGCTGCAGTACATGATTGGCACTCTTAGACTATAGTATATTCTAAGGGCTAACTAGAGACCAATGACATCAACTCAAATAGACCAACTCCTTATTTTCTCCAATTAACTTAATAGCGTGGCACCGAATTTTGTTAATGTAGCATATAAACAGATATTTTAAGGCGATGTAAACTGGGGATGTGCAGAACTTTGGAATGTATCTTCTTCCCTATTGATACATTAAAAGTTATCGTCATACCTTCAATTTTAGATGTATTGTTATGCTATTGTATTTATCCATAATCATCATCTCAGGATTATCAGTTATAATTCCTTCTTTTTTGTTGTCTACTCAGTCCCTAAACAAAAGATTAAAAAACTGCACATCTGAAATGCCATGCCACGAACCTGTTTGCACACTAATTCAATTCACAACTGACAAGCCAGCCCGATGTGTAAGGCATGGTTAACCACAGGTTGTAAACAGGTGTGATGATTTTATAGTATTGTATTACAGTATTGGACACATTTCTGGGATCCTAGGAGGAACCAATTACCCAACATTTTATGAATCCACAACGCAGCGCACCGACAGACTTAACGATTGGAAAAAAATGTTACTAGCAAGTTAGTAAGTTAAAATGGTTGAAAATATGTATTGGACCACAATAAGTAGAAAAAAAAACACAACAGAAATAAATATATATATATATTATTATTCTGTGTTTCAATAAGGTTAAAAGTTTAATAAGAAAATGTCGTTATATCTGCTGTAATATTGTTTGTTCTCTGGTACTATGAACTAACAAAGAAATGTGCAATAATTTGCCGACTAAAAATGGTGATAAAAGCACAATCAAGTCATGTAAATGCTTTTCTTAGTTGCTTGCTAAAAGAAAGATGAACGACTAAACTGAACAATATAATAAGAAAGTAAGTAATCCTTTTACATGGTTAAGTAACAGCAGTAAAATAGGATTCCATTTCCTATTACAAAGATCGTGAATATCACAGAAATACAAATGATACTTAATACATGATATGCGTGATTCCGTGTAAGCCAGTTTATTATCTTTTTGATCATTTTTCCAGATATAAATGTATAAAATAATTATTTAAGTTCTAAAATGATTACTTCAGTAACGCTCTTCTCAACAACTATATTTTAGTTAATGAAAAATATGACTGCTACCAAACAGTGGATGTGAAAGGCTGAAATGCAAAAAAAGCAATAAAGAAACACATTAGAAATACCAACTAACGCGTTTAATCATGCGTTAATGCGCTAAACCATGCTTTTCACCGGTTCTAAATTACTTTTTTCTAGTTTGAGTCTAACAAGTTGATGTTCATTTCTAGCACATGATTTAGGATAAAAATCGAAGCGCGTACAGGTAAAAATTGAAAGTGTCATTTATGTCCATAGTCAATTTTGATGTTTTAGGTTCTATTTATCCCTGTAGAGAGATAGATTGACGGCGTCCTTTGTGTCCATGTTCATTACCATATTTGGTTCCAATTTTACCTGTACAGGTATAGAATGACAGTGTCATTTCTGTCCATATACGATCTTTGGTTTGAATTATTATTGTACAGGTATATATTAACGGTGTTATTTCTGTCCATATACAAGTTTGGTTTTAATTATTATTGTACAGGTATAGATTAACGGTGTCATTTCTGTCCATATACATGTTTGGTTTTAATTATTCTTCTACAGGTATAAATTGACTGTGTCATATCTGTCCATATACAAGTTTGGTTTTAATTATTGTTGCACAGGTATCGATTGACGGTGTCCATAGTCAATACAATAGTTTGTTATATGTACAGATATAATCAAGTGCAGATAAGAACGTGTAATAATTACAATAGTTTGTTATATGTACAGATATAATCAAGTGCAGATAAGAACGTGTAATAATTACGACATAATGACATAACACAATCAACGAGAGTTTTCAACTGGATAACGTTCATAGTTGCAGTTCATTAATATATGTCATCGCTTTATATAATTAATATATCTTCTCGACTTTATAAAGTGGTAGATGGACTAAACTGCAAGTCACTTCCTCAAGAAGTTGCATGTGCTCTGTGCAGCTTTCTTGGAAGATGAATTCCACTTTGTTCTTTATATTCTGACCTGAAATATACATAACTATCTTAGAAGTAATCCATATATATTAAATTTTTAAATAAATGTATTTTGATAACGAAATTGTCAAAGCTATTGTGAGTATCTATGCTTATTAAGCTTTAAATTTAAGAATAGTGTTGTACCCACTTCATGAATGAAAAAATGACTTATTCCTTAAGTGTACATATAGTTTTAGACTCGAACGACATTACTTACATTATTCGTTGAAATACTAAGCACAAATCCCTTTATAATTTGTTCAATTTTTGCTTTAATTTGTGTCATCTTCTTCCAGTCATGGAGACAATTTGTTACGAATGTAACTGTTTATTATAAATTTAAATGTATCAGATAATGACTTCTCTATGCAGGAGGTGGAGGGTTAGAATCCATGGTCGTGTTATATCAAAGACTTATAAAAATGGTACTAACAGCTGCCCCACGAGGCACTCAGCGTTAAGAGGCTAGTGTTAGGACTGGTCGGTCTGGTGTCAACTTAATGTGACTGGATGGGAAATCATACTACATGTCTGCGGCATGATGCCCAATTAAGAGACACCATTATAACTGTCGCACTGCATACATTGTAGCGATATTGCTGAAAAAATTAAAGCTACTTATTAAAAAAATCCTCCTCTCTCCACACACACACACACACACACACACACACACACACCTAACATTTTTCCATCCAGATTCAAACATATCAATTTAAAATGTGATTGATCATAAGATCATACATGTGTGTGTGTGTTTGTGTGTGTGTATATATGTGTGTGTAATGAGTGACGCGATCGAATAAGCTAAAAGAAAAGCATGAACTAAGGGTACCCATAAAATGCTAACGAAATATGAGACAAAATTATAACTGTAATCTATTTGCTAAGACTTTAATATAATGTTTACAAGCTGCCACTCCATGACTATATAATTCCCTTTCATGAGGAGAACGGGCGCGCCTCTCTCTCTCTCTCTCTCTCTCTCTCTCTCTCTCTCTCTCTCTCTCTCTCTCTCTCTCTCTCTCTCTGGAGTTTCGAACGGCATCCATCGCTATGCCTGCACAAACTAACCCATATCCCGTCAAGACTAAGCACACATCACCAAACAATGATGGCACTGAATCGGTGTTATATGAACACGTTTAACCGCAGACCTGGGTTCGAAACTACGTAGAGTACGTATTATAATTCTCTAACCTGTATGAAAGTATTATTTGTATTAAATTATTAATTCTGCCTACTATTATCACGTATTGTTCTATACAATCCAGGGATAGCACTTTATGTTTTGTTATATATATATATATATATATATATATATATATATATATATATATATATATATATATATATATTAAACAACACCAACATATAGAATGTGCGACCGGTTTCGCTTTATTGCTTCATCAAACTCTAATTTGCAAAAATGACTATATGCAGTATTGTAATAGAAATAATACTGTGTTAAAACAAGACATGTAGTGTGTCAATGAACAAGACATATAATGTATCATCGAACAAGATAGTGCCAGTGAACCAGTATGTAGTATGTAGCATGTCAGTGAAAAAGACATAGTGTCAGTGAACAAGATATGTAGTCAGTGAACGAGATACGTAGTTTGTAAGTGAACAAGATATGTAGTGTCAGTGTACAATATATGTAGTTTGACAGTGAACAAAATATGTAGTGTCAGCGAATAAGACATGTATTGTGTCAATGAAAAAGTTATATATGTCAGTGAACAAGATATTTAGAATGTAACTGAACAAAATATGTAGCATGTCAGTGAACAAGTTATGTAATTTGTCATTGAACAAGATACGTAGTATATCAATGAACACAGTGAACAAGACACATAGTGTCAGTAAACAAGGTATGTAGAGTGTCTGTGAACAATATACGTAGTGTCAGCAAACAAGAGTTTGCAAATTAGAGTTTGATGAAGCAATAAAGCGAAACCGGTCGCACATTCTATATGTTGTTAATATATATATATATATATATATATATATATATATATATATATATATATATATATATATATATATATATATATATATATATATATATATATATATATATATATATATATTAACAACATATAGAATGTGCGACCGGTTTCGCTTTATTGCTTCATCAAACTCTAATTTGCAAAAATGACTATATGCAGTATTGTAATAGAAATAATACTGTGTTAAAACAAGACATGTAGTGTGTCCATGAACAAGACATAATATATCATCGAACAAGATAGTGCCAGTGAACCAGTATGTAGTATGCAGTGTGTCAGTGAAAAAGACATATAGTGTCAGTGAACACGATATGTAGTCAGTGAACGAGATACATAGGTTGTAAGTGAACAAGATTTGTAGTGTCAGTGTACAATATATGTAGTTTGACAGTGAACAAAATATGTAGTGCCAGCGAATAAGACATGTATTGTGTCAATGAAAAAGTTTTATAATATGTCAGTGAACAAGATATTTAAAGTATCATTGAACAAAATATGTAGCATGTCAGTGAACAAGTTATGTAATTTGTCATTGAACAAGATACGTAGTATATCAATGAACACAGTGAACAAGATATATAGTGTCAGTAAACAAGGTATGTAGAGTGTCTGTGAATAATATACGTAGTGTCAGCAAACAAGATATGTAGAGTGTCAATGAACAATATACGTAGCGTCAGCAAACAAGATATGTAGTGTCAATGAACAAGATATGTAGTGTGTCAGTGAACAGGACATGTAGGCAGTGAATAAAATAGAAAAGAGTGTAAGTTAAGAAGATATCTAACGTGGTAGTAAATAAGTTATGTAGAGTGTCAGTGAACAATATATGTATTCAGTGATGAAGATAGTCAGAGTCAGTGAACAAGCTATGTAGTGTCAGTGAATAAGATATGCAGTATGTCAGTAAAGAAAATATGTAGAGTGTCAGTGAACAAGATATGTATATTGTCAGTGAACAAGGTAAGTATTGTCCGTGAACGAGATATATAATGTCAGTAAACAAGATATATAGAGAGTTAGTGAACAAGATATGTGGAGTGTCGATGAACAGTGTCAGTAAACAAGATATGTAGTCAGTGAACATGAGATGTAGAGTGTCAATGAATAAGATACAGAGTGTATCAGCGAACACGCGACGTAGTGTCACTAATACTAAAGATCCATTTTTTATGAATAGAAGAGCAGGAAAATAAAACAGGTAAAAAATGGCGGGAAGGGAGGAGCACGCTGTAGCAAATTTTGTTCCTGATATTTCTGTATAAAACTCATATTTGTAACCATAAGTCTAATATGAATCAAACAACACCATAGTCCCCAAGACTTTCAGGACTATGCAGGAATCACTGACAGATGTTGGAACTCCTGAGAGCAGACAGAAACGATGGGCAAACTCTGAGAGCTAATTGGTTCAGAAAAGGCTCCATCGGGCTAGAAATGTTATAGAAATAGACATGTCATTTTTATCTCCCTTCCTTTGTAATCCCTGCTTATCCCGTCTTTACAGTTTAAATTCTACCCCCCCCCCCAAGAACAACAAAAAAATCACTAATTTAGTCACTAAACTTTTCAATGTTTCGGAAGACTCATATATACTATATCATTTGATAACTTTCTTTCCACCTTTTATGCCTTTTCTTCTCCTTTTCTTTGCTACGTTTTGTTAGAGATAAAACTTATTAAACAAATATACATAAGTGCGAATAAAGACGTTAATGAAAAGTCACAAATATTTTTGTTAAATTTATAATTTCAAACCCTAAATAGGGCCTTGATGCAAAATATATATATAATATTTTTTTCTTCCTGAATTTAAAATTTGTGGCCTAATCAAAAGTTCCTTCTCAGGAGGAAGTGCATTTTCAGAACCCGAAGGTGGCAAGAGGTAACGGAGGTGACAGGCAGATTATGGTCATGGATGCGATTGGGAACAACATTGATACGAGTGCTATTTTAGACGTCTCAGGCGATGAAAGTGTCTCTTTACATAATTGACAGACGCTCTGAGGCAGACACTATTTCAGTTAACCAAGAAAGATTTGTGTTTCACAAAATATCTTAAATAATTGGAAAATCACGTTTCTCTATTCATAAAAGATTTACAAATAGTGGTCCGTATAAAATGAGAAATAAGTGAGAAGCCAAACATATTGAGCAAAATGAATATCTACTTCTTATCATTGCAAGGTTTGACAGTTATAGACCGTAAGGTATCTTTTAATGTCTCTGTCGGTGCTCATGTGTCTGAAAGCACTGTCCACAGAAGATTAAATAGATCGGATTTCAGGAGATGAGCTGTAACAAAGCAAACTTCGAGTTCCCAGCAGAATCACGCTCTGGGTAATTTATGGTTTCAAAAGAAAAATAACAAGGCAGCTGAAAACTAGTAGCCATTATAAATATTTAGCGATAAAACTAAAATTGTTTTGAGCAAAGATGGAATGTTTATTTTTAAGAAAACCTTATTAAGAATGGGAAATAAAATAATATTTCGGCATATTGCCTTCAACGACGTTGGAAATCCTATCCAAGTGGAAGAAAAATTGAGTTTTACATATTATATATATATATATATATATATATATATATATATATATATATATATATATATATATATATATATATATATATATATATATATATATATGCAATAAACTGACGACGAACAGTACGAAACTAGTAACTAACTAGGCTAGGTTAGTTACTAGTTTCGTACTGTTCGTCGTCAGTTTATTGCATCTATTTTAATTAATCCCTGACACACGTGATCCCTTGGTGGATCCAGTACGCTTGAAAGGGTTGTTATTCGCCATATGATTTGTATTCTTTATGGTGCAAAACTAGTTTGGTATTTACTGTAACATAGTTCTAAATTGGGAATTGATCTTTAAGAGGTTATTGATTGCGGGACAAAACAATGAAGAAAGGATACAACACAGGCCCCTTACCTTTACCATGACAGACCCTAGATTGCAAAATTATTAAACGTATGAGGCAAACATAAAAATTCAAGCTTAAAAATGTAACAAATAAAATCACTTTTAGGTCTGATCAAATTGTGTTGTTATTGTTTGCTAGAACTATTCTAAAAAAATGTTTAATTGAATGACTGTTTGACACTACTCCCTTGGCATGCATTGCGTAACCAGAGAACTGTATGACTCCATTCGTATAGAATAATTAACATGATGATTCCACTCCCGTAGCATACTTAACCCAAGGAATGCATAGATCTACCCTCCCAGCATGTTTAATCCGATGACCCGATGACTCCACGCCCGTAGCATGTATCAACCCTTAGGATTAGATGACTCCACTCCGTTAGCATGTTTAACTTTCCTAGCATGTTTAACCCGATGACTCTATGACTCCACAAACCGTGGCATGATTAAGGACCGGATGACTCCATTCCCATAGCATGCATAACTCAGAACTGTATGACTCCTTTCGATAGCGTGTTTAACCAGACGGTAGATGACTCCCATGGCATGCTCAATCCGAAAATTGTATAATTCCACAAAGGCAACATATTAAACCTTAAGGTTGGATGACTCGATTCCCATATCTTGTTTAATCCGAGGATTAGATGATTCTAAACCCATTACATATTTCCACTATTATAGCGTGTTTAACCCCAGAGCTAGATTACTCCACATCCATAGCATGTTTAACTCAAAGACCGTACGACTCAACTCACGTATTCGCTATGATAAGAGCCAAGTTATCAGTGACCACGTATTAGATGTTTGTGTATTTTTTTCTTCGATTATTTTTCCTTTCTTTGTTTCCTTTTCTCTAGCTGTTGTAAGTAGACTACTTCAAAATAGCAATTAGGTGCGTTTACGTCTGTGAAAACGTCAGGGACAGTAGATGGCTGGATCTACTCCTTGCTTCATAATGCCAGAATTTAAAGTTGCCACCCCCAAAGGGAAGAAGAAAACATAGTTTTCTCTTTATAGATAATTCTATGACTTGCTCCTTTTACTTTTAAAAAGTGTGATATGCATAACAACTGAAGAATGAAAAAAAAAATCGTTTACAATTCACATATTTGGGAGTTTAGAATTTCTAAAATACTACTACTACTACTACTACTACTACTATTACTACTACTACTACTACTGCTAATAATAATAATAATAATAATAATAATAATAATAATAATAATAATAATAATAATGATAATAATAATAATAATAAGAAGAAGAAGAACTATTATTATTATTATTATTATTATTATTATTATTATTATTATTATTATTATTATTATTATTATTATTATTATTATTATTATTATTATTATTATTATTATTATTATTATTATTATTATTATTATTATTATTATTATTATTATTATTATTATTATTATAAGTATTGCTCGTTTTAGAATAATATACTACTCACTTAATAAGCAGATAACTAATATGCACGTGAATACTAAAATACGACCGCTCCAGTGGCTTAGTGGTTAGAGCGTCCGTCTCTGACGCTGGAAGTCACGCATTAGAACGCATACCGAGTCCTCAGAGACACTTATAATAATGATGCTACACGTCACTATAAGCAGCCACACTGCCGAAATCGATGCGATATGACGTAATTTTTTTAAAGCTACGTTAAAAATTCAAAAATCACACACACACACACACACACACACACACACACACACAAGCATGCATTACTAAAATAATCAGACCATTCTAGCCCATCGTAAATAGTTTGTAAAACCAAAAATTTGCTCTGCTGAATACCTGTAGTTATGCAAGAGATACGCACACAATTAGATTATTATTAAGGAAATATTTATGAGAATAACGCAAGAAAAATAATGGAAATATTAATCTTGTAAATGTTATATCAAAAGCGTCATTTAAATCAAGATAGATATATGTACTCGTTCGCAATATAAGTATCCTAAATTAAAAAATAATAATAAATTATTCTCCCCCTCTGTTATTTTTTCTCCAATATTAATTAAATTTATGCCCTCTCTATCTCTCTCTCTCTCTCTGTCTGTCTGTCTGTCTCTCTCTCTCTCTCTCTCTCTCTCTCTCTCTCTCTCTCTCTCTCTCTCTCTCTCTCTCTCTCTCTCTCTCTAGGCTTTTAAACATTTTTGAAAATGTTTCGTTGGTAGTTTTAAAGAAAGACTATAAGGAGGAGAGGAAATCTATAAAGTATTGAAGTGCATTCTTAAATCAATGACACGTGAATGCATTACAAGAACTTGGACTAATATAATGATAAATACAGTAATTTGCTAATTGATACATAACAGAATCACAAATTCACGTATTGACTAACTTT
This sequence comes from Potamilus streckersoni, assembly GCA_016746295.1. NCBI lineage: Eukaryota > Metazoa > Mollusca > Bivalvia > Unionida > Unionidae > Potamilus > Potamilus streckersoni. The sequence goes on from JAEAOA010001023.1 coordinate 277,306, forward strand.
AATTTGATAGGTCATTAAGCAGGGGGAATCGCTGGTAGTAATCTATATTATCAAAGTGGCACACAGAAAGGTAGTTTTGACAGAAATCCCTAAATATTGAGTAAAAAATTCAAACAGCATAAAATGCATAAACCGTTAAATGTGATTCTGAAATGCACATATAAGATTTTAAGGATAAAATTTACCTTTAGAGGAACAAAAGATTTAACTATTTTTAAAACAACACAAAACTGCGTCTCTAACATCCGCAGGAATATGGTACGAAATAGACACACATAACAAATGAATAACAAAATACACACGAACTAGATTGGCGAAATATACTGATCTATGGCAAGAATAATTCTTACATTTATAATACAGAGAGGTGTGGAAACCTGAGGTAGGGTTTTATTGCCAGAGGGAGGAACAGTTCAGGTAAATATCCAACGCATAGCTCAAAAATGGCCAAATGAAAACCTAGAAATGGGAATATAAATCAGTACGTACCTTCAATATTGAAAAGATCGATCCCATCGAAATTATTTTTCTTTTGTATCTAAATTTCCTTATTTTCCAAAATTACCCACACTGACTAGATCAATAATGGGAACACACAAATGCAAGAACATGTGATCTGCATGGGCAGTCACCACATAGGCCTGATAAGGTCCATTATATATATATATATATATATATATATATATATATATATATATATATATATATATATATATATATATATATATAAAAATATAATAAAAAATAAATAATAATGTAAAAAATAAATAATAAAATATAAAAATAAATATATATATTATATATTATATATTATATATATATATATATATATATATATATATATATATATATATATATATATATATATATATATATATATATATATATATATATATATATATATATATATACACAAGGATTGAAATCCAACTTTGAGCAGAGGATTCATGAAGGTACAATACACCTGAATACTTCGCACTAGGAAAACACTTTTTCAAAATCTACAATTATTGAAATACGATTGCAAATACGCAAGCTGACTCGTTACAAAACACATATCAGGTACGATCATCCTACGCTAGGAAACGCACCTCAATCAAGTTATTACAATCCAATTAGAGCAAAACACTATCAAATCAAGATAACATAATCCAAATCGAGCGAAACAAGTACCAGGCATAAATAACCAACTGAAGATCTGTTATTTCTAAAGTATCACTAAGGAATAGAACGATCGTCCACTAGATTATCCTAGCGTAGAGGAAATTAGCCGTCCACGAAAAACCTCATACTGAGTCTCCACATATCGCAGGATATCGAAATTTGACATATATGCGTTCAATCAGATATTTTGCAAATAATCACATGGATAAAGATGAATTTTAGTAACACACTATCGCATCCATCATAAACCTATGCTCACTTTAAAAGTTATGAATGCTGCTGTATGGCGATAGAAACACATAAACATATTTCATCTGAAATTCAAGAAAAAGCATTTTGCTGCATCAAAAAGAATTAAGCTAAATACTACTACTACTACTACTACTACTACTACTACTACTACTACTACTACTACTAATAATAATAATAATAATAATAATAATAATAATAATAATAATAATAATAATAATAATAATAATAATAATAATAGCAATACTAATGATAATAGTAATAATAATGGCAGGCTTCTTTTGTTTTCATTGGCCATAAAAATATGAAGAATTATCCAACTGGTAACTCTGCCTTATTAACATGCTGCATCAACGGAACGAATGCAAGATCCTCTGTACTCTCAGACCATTCTTATGTTTAATATAGTCGGTATCCAATTCTAATTTTGTCTTATGAAAGATATACAATATTGCACTGATGTGAAAGCTTAATCATTCCATTGATAAGATAAGGCATATATTTTCAACAAGTATCAAAGTGTCAACCGATCAAGAGAAGTTGGATGGCAGCAATATGTTTATGCGGACGAGAAAAAGGGACAAAAGACACACTAAGAGCAATGATATGAAGACACAAATTAAGACAAAGAATTAGACCAATAATTTGAAGACAAGGAATTAGAACAACGATATGATCTCACTAAGACAAATGATATGAAGATATGGAATTAGACCAATGAAATGAAGACGATGAATTAGACCAATGAAATCAAGACAAGGAATTAGACCAATAATATGATCACACTAAGACCAATGATATGAAGACATGGTATTAGACCAATGAAATGACGACGATGAATTAGACCAATGAACTGAAGGCAAGGAATTAGACTAATGAAATGAAGACGATGAATTAGACCAATGAAATAAGAAAAGGAATTCGACCAATGATATGATCACACTAGGAGCAATGATATGAAGACAAGGAAAACGACCGATGAAATAAAGACAAGGAATTAGACAAATGATATAATCTCACTAAGACCAATGATATGAAGACAAAGAATTAGACCAATGATATGAAGAAAAGGAATTAGACAAATGAAATGAAAACAAAGAGTTAGACCAACTAAATGAATACACAAAATAAGACCAATGATATGAAGGCACTATGACAATGATATGAAGACAAAGAATTAGACCAATGATATGAAGACAAGGAATTAGACGAATGAAATGAAGACAATGAATTAGACGAATGGAATGAAGACAAGGAATTAGACCAATGATATGAAGACAAAGAATTAGACCAATGAACTGAAGTCAATGAATTAGACGAATGAAATGAAGACAAGGAATTAGACCAATGATATGAAGACAAGGAATTAGACCAATGAACTGAAGACAATGAATTTGACCAATGAACTGAAGACAATGAATTTGACCAATGAACTGAAGTCAAGGAATTAGACGAATGAAATGAAGACAAGGAATTAGACGAATGAAATGAAGACAAGGAATTGGACCAATGAAATAAAGACAAGGAATCAGACCAATGATATGAAGACAAGGAATTAGACCAATGAACTGAAGACAATGAATTTGACCAATGAACTGAAGTCAAGGAATTAGACGAATGAAATGAAGACAAGGAATTAGACCAATGATATGAAGATAAGGAATTAGACCAATGATATGAAGACAAGGAATTAGACCAATGATATGAAGACAAGGAATCAGACCAATGAACTGAAGACAATGAATTTGGCCAATGAACTGAAGACAATGAATTTGACCAATGAACTGAATGCAAGGAATTAGACGAATGAAATGAAGACAAGGAATTAGACCAATGATATGAAGACAAGGAATTAGACCAATGAAATAAAGACAAGGAATTAGACCAATAATATGATCACACTAAGACCAATGGTATTAAGACATGGTATTAGACCAATGAAATGAAGACGATGAATTAGACCAATGAAATAAAGACAAGGAATTCGACCAATGATATGATCACACTAAGAGCAATGATATGAAGACAAGGAAAAAGACCGATGAAATAAAGACAAGGAATTAGACAAATGATATAATCTCACTAAGACCAATGATATGAAGACAAAGAATTAGACCAATGATATGAAGAAAAGGAATTAGACAAATGAAATGAAAACAAAGAGTTAGACCAACTAAATGAATACACAAAATAAGACCAATGATATGAAGACACTATGACAATGATATGAAGACAAAGGATTAGACCAATGATATGAAGACAAGGAATTAGACGAATGAAATGAAGACAAGGAATTAGACGAATGAAATGAAGACAAGGAATTAGACGAATGAAATGAAGACAATGAATTAGACGAATGGAATGAAGACAAGGAATTAGACCAATGATATGAAGACAAAGAATTAGACCAATGAACTGAAGTCAATGAATTAGACGAATGATATGAAGACAAGGAATTAGACCAATGAACTGAAGACAATGAATTTGACCAATGAACTGAAGACAATGAATTTGACCAATGAACTGAAGTCAAGGAATTAGACCAATGAACTGAAGTCAAGGAATTAGACGAATGAAATGAAGACAAGGAATTAGACGAATGAAATGAAGACAAGGAATTAGACCAATGAACTGAAGACAATGAATTTGACCAATGAACTGAAGACAATGAATTTGACCAATGAACTGAAGTCAAGGAATTAGACCAATGAACTGAAGACAATGAATTTGACCAATGAACTGAAGTCAAGGAATTAGACGAATGAAATGAAGACAAGGAATTAGACCAATGATATGAAGACAAGGAATTAGACCAATGATATGAAGACAAGGAATTAGACCAATGATATGAAGACAAGGAATTAGACCAATGAACTGAAGACAATGAATTTGACCAATGAACTGAAGACAATGAATTCGACCAATAAACTGAAGTCAAGGAATTAGACGAATGAAATGAACACAAGGAATTAGACCAATGATATGAAGACAAGGAATTAGTCCAATGAAATAAAGACAAGGCATCAGACCAATGATATGAAGACAAGGAATTAGGCCAATTATATGAAGACAAGGAATTAGACCAATGAACTGAAGACAATGAATTTGACCAATGAACTGAAGTCAAGGAATTAGACGAATGAAATGAAGACAAGGAATTAGACCAATAATATGAAGACAAGGAATTAGACCAATGATATGAAGACAAGGAATTAGACCAATGCTATGAAGATAAGGAATTAGACCAATGAACTGAAGACAAGGAATTAGGCCAATGAAATGAAGACAAGGAATTAGACCAATGAAATGAAGACAAGGAATTTGACCAATGATGTGAAGACAACGAGTTAGACCAACGAAATGAAGACACAAAATAAGACCAATGATATGAAGACACAAGCTAAGACCAATGCTATGAAGACAAGGAATTTGACCAATGAACTGAAGACAAAGAATTAGACAAATGAAATGAAGACATGGAATTTGACCAATGAACTGAAGACAAGGAATTTGACCAATGAATTGAAGACAAGGAATTAGACCAATAAAATGAAGACAAGGAATTAGACCAATGAAAAGAAGACTATGATTTAGACCAATGAAATGAAGACAAGGAATTAAACCAATGAAATGAAGACAAGGAATAAGGCCAATGATATAAAGACAAGGCATTTGACCAATGAAGTGAAGACAAGTAGTTAGACCAACGAAATGAAGACACAAAATAAGACCAATGATATGAAAACACAAGCTAAAACCAATGCTATGAAGACACTAAGATCAATGATAGTAAGACGAAGAATAAGACCAATGAATTTGACCAATGAACTGAAGACAAGGAATTAGACCACTGATATAAAGACAAGGAATTAGACCACTGATATGAAGACAAGGAATTAGACCAATGATATGATCACACTAAGACCAATGACATGAAGACACGGAATTAGACCAATGATATGAAGACAATGAATTAGACCAATGATATGAAGACAAGGAATTAGACCAATGATATGAAGACAATGAATTAGACCAATGAAATGAAGACAAGGAATTAGACCAATGATATGAAGACAATGAATTAGACCAATGAAATGAAGACAAGGAATTAGACCAATGAAATGAAGACAATGAATTATTCCAATGATATGAAGACAATGAATTAGACCAATGAAATGAAGACAAGGAATTTGACCAATGATATGAAGACAATGAATTAGACCAATGATATGAAGACAATGAATTAGACCAATGATATGAAGACAATGAATTAGACCAATGATATGAAGACAAAGAATTAGACCAATGAAATGAAGACAATGAATTAGACCAATGAAATGAAGACAAGGAATTAGACCAATGAAATGAAGACAATGAATTATTCCAATGATATGAAGACAAAGAATTAGACCAATGAAATGAAGACAATGAATTAGACCAATGAAATGAAGACAAGGAATTAGACCAATGAAATGAAGACAATGAATTATTCCAATGATATGAAGACAATGAATTAGACCAATGAAATGAAGACAAGGAATTTGACCAATGATATGATCACACTAAGACCAATGATATGAAGACACGGAAATAGATGAATGCTATGAAGACAATGAATTAGACCAATGAACTGAAGGCAAGGAATTAGACTAATGATATTAAGACAAGGAATTAGACCAATTATATGATCACACTAAGACCAACGAAATGAAGACACAAAATAAGACCAGTGATATGAAAACACAAGCTAAGACCAATGCTATGAAGACACTAAGATCAATGATTGTAAGACGATGAATAAGACCAATGAATTTGACCAATGAACAGATGACAAGCAATTAGACCACTGATATGAGGACAAGGAATTAGACCACTGATATGAAGACAAGGAATTAGACCACTGATATGAAGACAAGGAATTAGACCACTGATATGAAGACAAGGAATTAGACCAATGATATGAAGACAAGGAATTATTCCAATGATATGATAACACTAAGACCAATGAAATGAAGACAAGGAATTAGACCAATAAAAAGACGATGAATTAGACCAATGAAATGAAAACATAGAATTAAACCTATGATATGATCACAATAAGACCAATGATATGAAGACAAGGAGTTAGACCAATAGAAATGATGACAAGGAGTTAGACCAATAGAAATGATGACAAGGAATTAGACCAATAGAAATGATGACAAGGAATTAGACCAACGATATGAATACACAAAATGAAGACAAGAAATAAGGGCAATGAAATAAAGACAAGGAATAAAGGCAAATAAATAAATACATGAAATAAGGGCAATTAAATAAAACAACAAATATTAAGAGAAATAATATAGAGAAAAGACAAAGAATAAGAGTAATAAAATGAATAAAATAATAGCAATAAAATAAAAACGTGTAATATGAGCAATGAAATAAAGAGAAGAAATAAAGCTTTGAAATGAAGACAGGAAATAAGAGAAAAGACATAAAGAAATGATATAATAGCAATTCCCTAATTACAAGAAATAAGAGCAACGAAAAGAAGACAATAAATGATAGCAATGAAATGAAAATAAAAAGTACGAGCAATGAAATGAAGATAAGAAATACGAGCAGTGAAATGAAGACAATCAATAACAGTAAGGACATGAAAAGACGTGATATAATAGCAATGCCATGAAGACAAGAAATAAGCACAATGAAATGAAGACAGTAAATAAGAGCAATGAAATGAAGACAATAAATAATAGCAATGAAATGAAGACAAAATATAAAGGGCAATGAAATGAAGATAATAAATAAGGGCATTGAAATGAAGACAATAAATAAGAGCAATGAAATGAAGATAATAAATAAGGGCATTGAAATGAAGACAATAAATAAGAGCAATGAAATGAAGATAATAAATAAGGGCATTGAAATGAAGACAATAAATAAGAGCAATGAAATGAAGATAAGAAATAAGAGCAATGAAATGAAGAGTCTTTTATCTGTTCATGCAATAACATTACATGTAGAAATCATTTCGTCTGAGATCATCAAAATCAATACCACTAATCAACAATTAATTAGCCTCGACGAAGTTAAACGTGACATCGGTTTTGATTATTTTAGTTATCTTAACAGGCATTATTAAGTGGTTTAAACTCTATAACTTCACATGGTCTTTCCTCTTCAGTGGATCATTTAAATAGTCTAATCATTAAGTCTGTCATATTACTGATAACTAATATTTCAAATGATATGTTTCAATTATTAGCTAATATCATTGAAAACTTCTTGAGATATCAATGTTGTCTCTGTAAAATATATACTTATTGGCATTTTTGTGATTGACATGTCTGAGTATTTTAATAATGGTGCCATTTTAATTTCGATTATTTAAATGTATAAATTCGTATTGTTTTGGAAGACATTATAAAAATTTGCACTTGTTTTAGAATTGACATATCAATTGTAGCTATTGTAATTTAAAGTTACATATCTGGAAATATATCAGTATATATTTAACTAGTATGTATGCGATTACATCATTATTGTATGTGTAGAAAAGTCTCGCTATTTTGACTTACGCTTTATATCACATTTCAATGTTGCGTATGACTCAGGGTGTATCATATTTACGTTACATCCGTGTTTTTCAGGAGTAATATGATATAATTCGCAAAAATAAAATATTTGTCATTATAGCGGAGATTATTGTCGCAGATCTTTCGATCTGTATTACTATGTAATACACCTCAATGATGTTATTAAATTAGTGTAAAAGAAAATTATATACACTTTCCATTTCAACTGACAATTTTGTGGGTTTTTTTCTCTGCCCTGCAGACAAAGCAAATGCAACAGGAATTGTACCGAGTCTAGTGTGCACTACTCAATCATTCGCTTAAATAAGTTAGGCTCGGTAATTTTTCAGACGTGGGACATTTTATAGTCTCCTTTTCCTTAGGTAAGGTTTCAACCAGCATAAAAATACGTCTGTGTCAGCAACGATTAATTTCTAAAAAATAATATCACTCTAGACCGAGTGAGTAAACATCTACATTATTCACATAAACATACTGCGCAAATGAGTATAAATTGTTTATTTTAGTGTTGTATTGTTTTGATTGGTGTACTGTGCTTGAAATTTGATGTGTCATAGATGTGAATTGGTATCTCATACTATCATGCTCTGAATTAATGTGTACACTCATTAATCAGTAACATGAACAATACCCTTCTTGGTTTGAATCCGGAACTCTCGTGTATTTACTAATTAGTAAGCCCAATAATACCATTCTTGGTTTGATTATTTCGCGTATTAAAAAACTTATTGATGCGTACAGTTCACGTTATAAATTTTAATGCGTAAGTATTACATTTGATATAGTAGACTTGTTTTATTTTCTGCATTTTTACCACACATATTATTACATGTCATCTAACTATACAAATAAATGGGTCAGGGGAATCAAGCAAATTAAATAACATATCAACACCTCTTTCTCTCTCTCTCTCTCTCTCTCTCTCTCTCTCTCTCTCTCTCTCTCTCTCTCTCTGAATTTTATAACAATTCGTATAATGGATCGAATCTTTAATCGGAAAATGTAGATTTTGTAAAATCTCTCTCGAATGGAGAGGAGAATTCAGGGAGTTTATACGATACAATTTGCATCTTATTGGTTGTGGAAATGTGATCTTCTATGTTCATTTCACTGAACTATTATTGACAGGATACAAGAGGCTGGGACATATATTGTTAAATCGGGACTGATAACATCCGTCTAATTTATGAAGCTTGAACATATAATTAGTCCTTTAGGAAAAATCTAATTCATACAACCAGAAATGAAGCAAGACAATTAGCCACTTTACCCTTGACAGACTGCCATCGTTTGGAATACTGTCTGTACACGAACATTATTGGGTTGGATTTAATCGGTTGGTATTTTCATTTTGTTTTCATGGTTCGTGTATTGTAATCGTTGTACTTTGAAAATTGCTGCGCATTCAGTTGTTCAAGCACATGATTTATGTGACAAAAACCTCTTAACTATTTATTTTTGCTCAGATAAATTCGACATGCAGTTATCAATGCGACAAGCAATTATCTTCCAGTAATATGGGGTAAAATCCTATGACGTCAACCAGTGTCAGCCTCGGTGTGGATGTAAACTCAATTTGTAACTCGAACGAGACGCAAGCTTGGTGAATTATTTTTCTTGTTTTTCAACCTTTCAGATTATCTTTTGTTTGTGGCTTTCTTGCCTGAATTAGAAGCCTCACTACCGAAGATCGTCCTTAATTAAGTAAAATATGCTTATACTTAAAGACATTTTCAACTAATTTTACACACATAACAAAAAAATCTACCTCATAATTTATTCTGTCAGGACATCTGCGTCTTTTTACGACGCTAATCGAATAGCCTCGATTCTATGAACGTATCAGAAATAATCCCAAAATCGTACGTTCTCATAACAAACGTCTGGATTTAGACGTATAATTAAAAAGTACTTTTGTCTGTCCTCCCTCATTTGCTAAGAGCCAACAAATGCTTTCTTTTTAAGTGCAGACGTAGTGGCAAGCGATATGTATAAAAGAGTGAACGATACTGTTAGAGGTTTGCAGCTGAAAGCCGAAGTTGGCAGAGTGACGCAGGTTTTGGCATTGTACGTGTGCGTTGGATGCATTGGGACATTTTCATTGATCAACTTCACAGTTTAATATTTATACTATAATCATGGCATTAACACGTACGGCAAATCCTCGCAGTAATAAAAATAACCGCAATTTGTAACGTGGAAAGAGAAAGCCACTTGTAATGAACAAGGATTAAATCAAATTATATTATTTTGGATTAATTTGCATGCATTAACTCCGAAGTTAAATTAAAATGCAAACAAAGTGAGATTGCAGTTTAAATTTTATATACGTTCTTAATTTTATTGAACCGCTCCGGTGGCCTAGTTGTTAAAACGTCATTCGAGGACGCGGGAGGACACATGTTCGAACCCAGGTCGCGTCATGCCAAACACCTTTAAGAATGGTACTAACAGCTGCCTGGTTTTGCGCTCAGCATTAAGAGGTCAGTATCAGGACTAGTAGGCCTAGTAGTCAGGATAATGCGACTATATGGAACATGATCTCTGCGGCATAATGCACCATTGCTAGACATAATTACAAACTGCCACACTAGAGACATAGTAGAGATATGATTGAACAATTGTTAAAGCTACGTTAAAAATGAAAATAAACGCTCTCTCTCTCTCTCTCTCTCTCTCTCTCTCTCTCTCTCACAGAGAGAGAGAGAGAGAGAGAGAGAGAGAGAGAGAGAGAGAGAGAGAGAGAGAGAGAGCAAGAGAAACAAAGAAACACATACACACACGCGCGCACTGACCTATAAACAATATTTACCACCGAGCGCAAGAGAGTACATCTGTATAGCTACTTCTTTTAAGAATCTCCCAATATACATTAAAACGACAAAGTTAGGGAATTAACGCTATGCAATAGATAATAGAAATAAATTGTAGACAGAAGTAAGAATATAGATTCAATATATAATGGTGCTATTGATATTTGCTAGACATAACACATCATTTCACTCTGACGCAGGAATAATGAGGCATAGGCACAGATGACTCGAAATCAATACATTGAAAACATTCTTATCTTCCTTGTATCATTTTTGCTAGCAAGTTACACGTTTTGTTACTTATAAGTTTTGAAAATCATGCATACATTTTTGCATTTCAATCGCTTGATTTTATATTCTGAAGTTCTCTCTCTCTCTCTCTCTCTCTCTCTCTCTCTCTCTCTCTCTCTCTCTCTCTCTCTATATATATATATATATATATATATATATATATATATATATATATATATATATATACGCACACACACACCTACATACCTACCTACCTACCTACCTACCTATCTACATACATACATACATACATACATACATACATACATACATACATACATACATACATACATACATACATACATACATACATACATACATACATACATACATACATACATACATACATACATACATACATACATACATACATACATACATACATACATACATACATACATACATATATTCAGACACACACATACATACATACATACATACATACATACATACATACATACATACATACATACATACATACATACATACATACATACATACATACATACATACATACATACATACATACATACATACATACATACATACATACATACATACTTCAAAGAGAGAAGTTATTAAACGATGCCACTTGATTCAGGAAATGAGTTTACAGCAATACAGAAATTGTCTAGACATAAAAAACATCGATTACTTTACCACTTTCTAGAAATTTGTATGCAACAGATAGGTTTAATACTGAATGCTTAACAGCGTCATCCAATAAAAATGAATCTCTTAATTATGAAGACTATACGTTTTGTAATCCAGATAAGTTTAAAAACAAAATTTCAAATTTGCCATAAATAGTCAATGGCTACATCAATAGACCTTACTCCAGTTAAAGTAAGCAAGAAAGAAAACATATCACAATTGCCGATCAGTCTTGAGAAGTTATGTGACCCATAGTATATTTTAAATTCTTATATTTAATATTAGGTAAGGGTTTAGAATTAAAGATGAAAAACAATATTTGCTGAGAGCCACATTCTTACCTGTTTAAAATCTGGCCATTAAGTTTAGGTGACACAAACTTTACATGTTGCGTGACTTGAAGGTGGAATGGTTATTTAAGGACAATTTTGCGACTAAGAGTTATCTGTATAAGATAAAATATCTAACATATATTATATTATATTATATTATATTATATTATATTATATTATATTATATTATATTATATTATATTATATTATATTATATTATATTATATTATATTATATTATATTATATATACATACATACATACATACATACATACATACATACATACATACATACATACATACATACATACATACATACATACATACATACATACATACATACATACATACATACATACATACATACATACATACATACATACATACATACATACATACATACATACATACATACATACATACATACATACATACATACATATATATATATATATATATACACATTTGTACACACACATACATATATATATATATATATATATATATATATATATATATATATATATATATATATAAAGGTTTGAAGACCAAAACAATAAACTACCCTCACACCTCCCAAAAAAGATGAACTTCTAAGATAGAAGGCTGTCAAGATTCATTTAACAGTTACGAACCAACTGAAAACATTTTTAAGTTCAAATTAAATCGCTGTATATAGATATCAGTAAATAAGTAACATATATATTTTAGCTTTGAAATGTAGGGCGTTTTTAGCAGTATGCTAGCAATATGGGATATTTTTTAAAAAGCATTAGAAGCCAATTAAAGAAAAGAATGTGAATTTCTAGTGATCACAAACCAGACATAAAAAGAAAATAAATCTTAAAACATGATAGTACAACAAGAGGATGACTATAGAGAAAAATTACGATAGACGATTTGCAACATAAGTTAAATGACAAAATAATTGAAAATTAACAGTATTGAAAATGTAAAGTTGATTTTCATTAGATTTTAAAAGAAAAGGACAAGCAAAATGTAGTAGATTACCAGCTTGTATACGAGATTCTGAACAGTAATATAAAGGTCATTTAAACTGAATGGACGTGTTGCTAATTATTAGAATATTTGATATCGCTCAGATTTCATTTTAAGAGAATATAGCAACAATTCGCAACTCCGTCAAATGCAAAGCTTTCTTCTACAGACTGTATCCGTTGTTTATTTTAAGGCATTAATAAACATTTACGGCAATGAATTTGTCACAAAATTAATCCAAGTCAGTTAATTCGGGAAAACGTTTTACGTTGCCTGAATGGTTTTAAGTCAGATCATAAACTGTGACGATTCGGTTGTCACACAAATTATTTTGGACACCTAGCATTAATTCCAACGAAACTTCACAAACAAATTATGCAGCCAGTTGTAAATTTCAACTGAGGAAAATTTATAAAGTAGAAGAACTAAATATAAAATACGAAATAAGCAGAATGGTACATGTGAGTGTAAGCAAACAGAGGATAAATGTATGTGCACACGAAATGCCATTTTCATATTCGATAGATGCTAGACATTATATACTTTGTCGTACTTGATTGTACTTCAAATTAAATACCTAACAAGTATAGTACTTTATCAAAGTCCCAAAAGCTCTATTAATACTTAAAGGAACCATCATATTTAATACTATTTATGGTTAAACCAAGCAAATAATCAACTAAAATTTTCAAACCATCTTTCATCTTGTGCCAAAATCATTTGTTAAGTGAACAATTTGGAGCAGCAGGCTGATGTGCAGCAAGATAAACAAAACTTAGCAAAAAATAGCAAATTCTATTAAGAAATGAATTGATATGGTTGTCATGGTAACCTTTATGAACATAGGTCATCATTATAGTATATCTCTTTTGTTAAATTGTTCCGCCACTTTAGTTTGTAAAACGTTTCGATATTTGAAACTACCTTGAATGCATAATTTTAGCCATGTGTAGAATTTTGTACGATAATTTGATTTGCTTATTCTTATTATATTCTTAAAGCCTTTTCATCTGTTGCATGTGATGCTCAAGTCTAAAACAATATTGTTTAAATTGAAGCATATGTCCCTAATCGTACTCACGTCTTGTTTGGTAAATGTCCGTCAGACAATTTGTTTAATATCAGAAAGTCTGAAAACAATCTAGTACAGTTTGAACAATTCAACTATTTCTATTTACAATTGTATTTAATGATTTCTTAATCTTATTTGTGTTTATTTTCTTATGTACTCATTACACTGCTTACATTTTGTATTTGTACAATAATTTATTAAATTACATGGAACTTGTCTCTGTTAAATTTGGATAAAACTTTCTAGTCGAGGCATACATTTCTGCTCAGGATTAAAAATATCGTCAATTAGTTTGTTAAATGAATGTAACTGCAGCAGTGATATTGATAATCAACCAGTTCTCGGAACAGACATTTCGCCAATGTGCAACCGGAAGTGCCCTCTTCCCTTCCTAATGTTTCGACAGTGACCCAATTGTCAAGAACGGTGTTTTTTTTTTTTGCAAATTAATCTGATAAGCCGTCTATATCATAGGGCACTTCACCTCATATTGTTTATTGGAGACCACATCATATAGGTTCAATGAGGTGTGACCATCATACAGCACATCATTCTTCCGCTGTCGTTCTGTGGCATGGAGTACAAAGATTTATATATACTGATTACCATTTTGTCATAATGTTTGCAGGACTGGTGGTGTTATCTCTGGGTACAATAATACAAGGTCAGAGTACATAAATGGCTTCCAGTGTTTGTCGAATTTTTTGGACATGTTACGCATTGTTACTCATGTTTCATCTATACCCGAACTCTCAGATGTTATTTTGATTTTGTTCGTCACATAATGTCACACCATGCTGAAGATGAAGTATTCTACAATTAAACTGTACCTTGCAGGAATTAGATTCCATTACCTTCAGGCTTGACGTAGTAACTTATTCAGGAGTACTACATTAGATTTTGCAATTACCAGAGGATTCATGATATCGCATTTGGACAAATCTATGTTTATACTTACCATGGCCATCTTAAAAAATCGAGCGGTTTCGGCTAGTGTCAACACTTTATTCTTTCAGAACTCATGTTGTGTCCTGTATCGTGTCTTCGTATCGGGTATGGAGCAATATTTGAGTCAGCAGAAATCTTTCTGCTCAATAACTCATGCATATATACATTTATTGTTAGATGCTTTAGACACCATTTCTTCCAAATTGATTGTCACATTCAAACTGGCATCCACTTCGGGGCTCTCATTTGATGTGATTTAATATCAGATTTAATTTGTCATTTCCTCCAATCGGAAATGTCATATGATGTACTAAGTACATAAAAGTAATACCCTGGTTAATACATTTCTTTTACAGTTTTAAACAGGAAAAATATTCTTTTTCATGCTAGTGTCTGCCTAGTTCTGTTCCACTAATATGGGATCCACCCAGAATATACGGTGGTGCGGGGATAAACCTTGCATAGAGTTAGTTGAGATGGGATCAGCTCAGAAAAAAAACCCAGCTTCTTGTGATTTAACTAGAACATAGTTTACTTAAGTTGGGATCAGCCTAGCAAATTCTACAGACGCTGGCATCAGTCCAGAATACACATTAATGCTGAAATCAGCCCAAGGTCACTATAATGCTGGAATCGGCTTAATATAGATTTACTCGAAAATGGAATTAACCCACCGAAAAATACCATTATGCTGAGCCCAGCTTAGCGCATATCATACCTTAAGCTGGGATCAGCCCAGAATACATTCCAATGCTGAAATCAGCCTGTCACCGATATTACTTGCGCTGTGCTTAGCCTAGCACCGATTGGAATAATATTCTTTTACATTCAGATTCTAGTCAATGAATAGTTCCAAAAAGAATCAAATATTTTAAATATTTAATTAGGTATTGATGTTATTTTAGTTATGATGCTGATGATGCAGAATATTGGTAATAATGAATAGTGGCGTGTTTGAAAGAAAGGAAGATAGTGAGAGAGTGAATGCACATACTAGTGTATCCTATATTTTCTTACAGTGCATGCATTAATTCTTTTCTCTTGCAATCCAATATTGATAGTTGTGCATTAAATGATAATTTATTAAATTTTAGTTTATGCACAAAATGTCGATATTGAGTGATTTTAGGTACATACTGCCAGTTTTGCAATGAGATTTGTCCTATAATGACCATTGAGGGAGAAACTGGTGGTGTGTTAAGCTGAGATAATGTCGAATTATATAGGCTTAGTCAGTGACTAATACTTGTATAAGGGTGTTGTACATGTAGCTGTCTTGAAATTGAGAGGGAATTATACAAGAGGCTATTATTAGCCTTTTTTGCTGCTTTCATGGGGATTTGTAGGAGGTTCAAGCGGGGTAGGCATCTGAATTACAAGAGCCATCCAATGTAGATAATATTACATAACATTGCAAAGTCACGTAAAGTACCATGTGATCAGTCACTTCTCTGGCTTTTCAAAAGTACAGTCAATGGATTTAGAGTCTCTGCATCAAGCTATTCTTATGAATTTGTGCTGGTCCGCCACCACCCCAGTCACCACCTACATGGTGGGTTGTGGACTAGGATTGTTCATGCCTTTGTTTTCTCTACATTTTATAGGGGTGAAATGGGCTAAGGAATGGCATTTTTACCCAAGTCAGATACTAATATGCTACACTAATAATGTACTTCCTGAGATCAGTCTACCTCTTTTCCAATAATATGGGATCAAACCAAAAAAATCTCTTATGTGGGGATCAGCCTAGCATAGATTTAGTTATAATGAGATCAGCCCATAGTGCACTAGTATGCAGGGCTCAGACTCGTACATGGTCTAATTAAGTTGTGATCAACTAAGAATAACGTTGATATACTGATAACGTAAGTCATGCGAGTTAAATCCATTTTTTTTTACCGTTTTAAATAAAAATAATAATAAAAAGATGATAAAAATACTTTCTTCATGCTTGGACCAGCCAACCTCAATTCCATTAATCTGGGATCAGCTTCGTATATTCTCTTATGTGGGGATCAGTCTATCATAGATTTAGTTAAGATGGGATAAGCCCACAGTATACTAGTATGCTGGGATCAGCCTCGCATATAGTCTACTTAAACTGGGATCAGCCAAGAATATACGCAGGCACTTGGCACAATCGGTTACGCATATGCTATACTAAGAACGCGAAGATCATACCCATTTAACACATTTCTTTTACAGTTTTAAAAAGAACAAAATCAATACTTTCTTCATTGTGAGATCAATCGGTTACTCATATGCTATACTAATAATATAATAGTAATGTTCGGTCAATCATTCCCTGGTTATTACAAATTTTTTACAGTTGTTGAAGGAAACACATAATACTTTCTTCATTCAGGGATCAGCCAAGCTCTATTTCACTAGTCAAGGATTAACCCAGAATACACTAATGATGAGGAGCATAAAGTTAGTGAATTGTGATTAGGTCAGAATACACTAGCATGCTGGGATCAACCGAGTACATAGTCTATATATATATATATATATATATATATATATATATATATATATATATATATATATATATATATATATATATATATATATATATATATATATATATATATATATATGTGTGTGTGTGTGTGTGTGTGTGTGTGTGTGGTTTACCAATCTATGGGTCTTGACATGTACCCAATATTGCAGATATTTACAAGTATACAATGACTTGACATTACTCCAGAATTTCCACAATACAAAACATTTCATATTTGTAACTTTGTAATTCCCTTACTTTATTTCTTTGCATATACATACATTAAAACACATTATATTTTCTTTGGGAATGTTACCCAGAAATGGAAAGAAGATTTTAGAAGTATGTCTCCATACATGGAGAACTATGGTAATTTGGAATGTATTTCCAAACAGGATAAAAGTATATTTACATAATATTACCATGAGTGGTTTTAATTCAACTTCAATTAAACCTGAAACATTGCCATAGCCATGATTTAGGCTTTTGTTTGTTTCATTACAACCGCTCATTTCGGTTTTCATTGTGTGAAAAGATCTCTCATATGTCGATGTATTTATACACAAATACGGTAGCTAATGAAAACTCGGTCAACCAATGAAAACATGTAACGCATCCTGCCTCGGGACGTAATTTCAATACCTCCACACTAGAGAGTGTGGTACTGAAATGCCATCGCTAGTCGGAATGCAGCTGAGTTACAAGAATTAAGCATGTTAATCAAAGAATCATGAAAGTGATACATTGATATTTAAGAGACTATACATCAAGGTAACTCAATATAGTAATATCGAGACATGGCATGTTAAATGTATTTCAAAACGTAGCTCAAGCGTGACAAGCTTCCAAAGATTGACAGCTCTCTGTTATGTGAGGGAATCTTCGTTAATCTCTGCATCACAACACATTAGATAGAAAGGATGTATTTGCGTGACTTTATTAGGAAATGGGGACATAAGACTAAAATTTCGTAACAATAAGCTGAGATCAGCATACCACACTTTACGGAATATAGCGTCAGCCCAGAATACACTTAAATGCTGTGATCAGCCCAGTACCAATTACTCTTGAGATGGGATCAGTCTAGCAGTTTTATTCGAAGATGGGATCAGCGCACCAAAATACACCGTTATGCTGAGATCAGCTTAGTGCATTGAATACTCCAAAGCTGGGATCAGCCTAGCACCTATTGAAAGTGTAACCGGCTATAGAACACAATTGATTTTACTATATTGTCTCTACATTTGTTTCTCAGTACTGAACTTTCCACTGTGTGACAATCAATAAAAATCATATGTTAATATAAAATAACTTCAAATATGACTTTACGGTGAAGTTCTTGTCAAGGGTTGACCTGCAGTTTTTAAGAGGCTGAATTGTAAACAAAACAACGGAACACAGATTTCACTAACGGATCATCACCATGACCTTATTACTCAATGTGCACTGTCGCCAAAATACACACAGACAACCACACCATAAGCTTTAATTTAAAAAAAAACAAACAATTGCCTTTAAATCCTTACCAAGAATGCCAAAATCTAACTCTAGTATCACCACCAAACTCAGACAGGAAAAAGTGATCTAAAATAGACTTGGACTACATTCGTTGGTACTGAATCGGATTTTATTAATTGTGTACTGATGCCAACCGGAGTGTTAAACCTTCAAATGGTTCTGGAATCACACTATATAAAATAAACGAAACAAACTCGAATAACACATTATGACAATTGTATTTCTTTTATGCGGTGGATGTAGATTTTCATTTGGTCAAAAAAGTGTCTTTGTTTATTTAAAAATGCTTCAGCACACAGTTGCAAAATAAGCTGTAATCAGTAATTAACAATCAATAAAATAACATGCATCCATCAATAATGACACTTAGACTTTGTCCAAAGAAGTTACAGAAGTGCATTTTTTAGGAGAAATTTTATTAAGTGTATCTTTGGCTAAAGTTTCATATATTAAATAAAATAACATTTTACATTCAGACAAAGTTGTGACTGAAACTGCTAGCAACGAAGAATTTATATTTGTTCAATCAAATAAGCATTTCATACTTTTGCACAGATGTCAGAAATGGCCATTGATGAAATCGTAAAAGTAATTATTCTTTTTTGACTTAACCGTTAATGCCTCCTCATAGCAAATGGACTTTTACATGATAAAATTATTAACAACGTACAAAAACATCAAAAATCAGATAAATAACAAGGTATTGTCTAAATAATATAACCAAATAGAACTGCCAGGCAAAATTATTCTTTGCTCATGCTTCTGATAAATCTACCGAGTTTGCAGTTAGTTCTTCATCAACGATGGATATCGAAAAAACTGTCAAGCTGTCATTCCAGTGTCTTTTGCCATAAGCTGTCAAGATTGTCATTCCAGTGTATATATATACCTTCGTACGCTTCTCTTTTCATGGGTAAATTATACAATGATTTCCTTCAAAAAGAAAAGTTTAATCTATCAGTCTGGTTTAGATTTTTAGATGACATTTATGATCTGGAACCATTCAATTGAATAACTGGAGAAATTCATTAATAGCCTAAATCATTTTCATCCGACAATTAAATTTACTTATACTGCAATAAGTACGCATTTTTCATTTTTAGATGTAAATGTAATTAAAGATATTGATAACACTATTTCTACAAATATTCATGTCAAAGAAACTAATATCCACCAGTATGTGGAATATTCTTCATGCCATCCAATAATATGTAAAGCCGCATACAATATAGCCAGGCGATAAGATAACGACGCATTATTTCAGATGATTGTCAATTACAAATTTCGTTGAATGATTTAAAAACATATTTCCAAAACAGAAATTATCCAATACACATCATTGATTAAGAGCTGAAAAAAAAGCAATCTTACTCAACATGAGTCATCTAAATGTAATAGACACCGATGCTCTCATTGTGCAAACATAAGAAAAAGTAGTTCTTTTAGTAACGCTAATATCAACTAACGTGGTTTATTTGATAACCTGAAAAAATGTAATATGCAAAATGTTGGACAAACACTTCAGCAAGTTTCTAAAAGAATGAATAATCATCGCTTTCATTAAAAAAATTATAAAAATCCTCAGTTTTCGTCTAATATTTCTACACATTTTAACACCAATAATCACTGTCTACTCGATTTTTCTTTCATGCCAATAGATATTGTGCATGGAGACATGAATAAACTTATAAAAGAGACTTATTGGATTCATAAATTAGATACTTTGTATCCTAATGGCCTTAATACCAATGTCTTTTATAAAATCGTATATGTTTATTTTGATATGTTAAATTGTATATATTTTATAACACCATAATTGTATGTATGACTGTTTGTCTCTATTTTATTTTATTATTTTACGAATTAACAACAAAACACCAATAATGTTAATACAATACAATATTTAATGCTATATGAAAATAAGAAATGATATATGATGAATACGTGCGAACATGGGTCCAAATATTTGACGAATTACCATAATCAGTACGACCCTACAAATGCAACAAATACAAATGCCAACACATTGACATATACGGTACCAGGACATGTAATGAAAAAAATTATTCATGGTATATCACAAAATGAAAATACGATTTTCACAAGAACAAAACAAGAGATGTTTCGCTCAAAATAGCGAATTGGTAGTTTACTCACAATAGCAAAACAAATGATATCTCGCTCAAAATAACGAATTGATAGCTTATTCAAATAGCAAAACAAATTATATCTCGCTCAAATATAGCGAATTGATAGTTTACTCACAATAGTAAAACACTGGGTATTACAAAACCCCTCCAATAGCCCACGACCAAAATATTATATATATAAAGGAAAGTTTATTTGTAGTCACCGACCACCGACTATCAGTTCCACTGGCCAAACAAGCAAAGACTATTTATAGTCACCGACCACCATTGATTCCTGAGAGAGTTGTTGACGCCTTTCCAATCTGCTTGTTGAGCTCGGCATCGAGTGAGAGGTTGTTGGTAATGGTAGATCCAAGGTAAGTGAACTCACTGACTACTTCTAGTTTAAAGTTGTTGATGATTATGCTGGGAGGGTCCGCGTCCTGAGCTATCACGTTGGTTTTCTTTAGGCTGATGGTCAACCCGAATTCATCACATGCTTTAGCAAAGCGGTCCATCAGGTGTTGTAGTTCAGCTTCTGTGTGAGTGACTATAGCAAGCATTATCTGCAAAGAGCATGTCCCTAATGGTTGCTTTCCTTACTTTGCTCATTTCCTTCAGTCGTGCCAGGTTGAACAGCCTGCCGTCTGAACGCGTGTGCAGGTAGATCCCTACTGTGGACCTCCCAAAGGCGTACTTAAGAGAAGATGCCAAAGAGAGTGGGGGCAATGACACAGCCTTTTTTTTACTCCGCTGTGGATGTTGAATGGTTCGGACGATGAGCCATCGTACTGCACTGTGCCTTTCATGTCTTCATGGAAGGACTGGACCATGCTTAACAGCTATGGAGGGCATCCAATCTTCGTCAGGATTTTGAAGAGTCCGTCTCTGCTGACCAGATCGAATGCTTTGGTGAGGTCTATAAAAGCCAGGAAGAGGGGTCTGCGTTGTTCTCTGCACTTCTCCTGCAGGTGCCTGATGGAGAAGATCATGTTAATTGTGGACCTCTCTGCGTGGAACCCACACTGAGACTCTGGATACAATCTGTCGGCAAGCGTCTGCAGTCTGTTCAGGATGACTCTAGTGAAGACTTTACCCACGATGCTGAGAAGTGATATGCCCCTGTAGTTGTAGCAGTCACTTCTGTCGCCCTTGTTCTTATACAGAGTTATGATGTTGGCGTCTCTCATGTCCTGAGGCACTGCACCTTCATACCAGCACTGGCAGAGAAGATCGTAAAGGTGTGTGAACTGCCGCTACACTTAATGACTTCTGCTGGGATGCCTTCCTTCCCTGTGGCTTTATCTGTGGTCAGTTTCTCTAAGGCTAACTTTAGTTCTGCCGCAGTAGGTTTCTCATACAGTTTGGTCAAAGAAGGGAGGTTTTCAATGGTTTTGAGGGCATCGTTGGTCACGATGTTCTCTCTGGAATACAGTTCAGAGTAGTACTCCACCAAGCGCTCCATCTGTTTGCCCTTGTCGTAAATGATGTCGCCTGCAGAAGACTTCAGTGGAGCTATCACTTTCTTCGTTGAACCCATTGCTTTCTTTATGCCATTGTACATGCTTCTGACGTTTCCGTTGCCTACTGCTGACTAGATGCTATGACAGAGTAGAAGCCACTATTCATTGGCGCACTGCCGTGATAACCTCTGCACTTTGCTTCTGGTAGACCTATATGCATGTAGTGTCCTCTGGCAGGGTGAACGCTTGTATTCCAGGTGGGCACTGCGACGCTCTTCTATTGCTTGCATGAGTGTGGCGGAATTGGCGTCAAACCAGTCATTGTTCTTTGTATGATTCTTACCAAAGATTCTTGTGGCCGTGCTGTATACAGTATCTCTGATGTTGTCTCATCTCTCTTTGGCACTGAGGATACGCAGAATTTGCTCCGATTATGAAAGATTCCTAGAAAGGTCTGAAGAGCTGGCTAAACATTTAATTTACCGAGGCTACGACAAAGACCTGATTGCGGAGGCAATCCAAAGGGCCAAACAAACAAACCGTGATGACCTACTCAGATATGGACAGAAAGAAAAGGTTGATAGGATACCATTTATTCTGACCTATCACCCAGACAATCCCAAAGTAGGTAAAATCATCGCAAACCACTGGCCAACCGTGCAATCGTCAGACATACTAAACCTAATACTTCCGAACAAACCTGTAGTAGCTTACCGGAGACCAAAAAACCTAAAGGACATCCTAGTCAGGGCCAAGCTAACAACAATCGCTAGTCAAAACCAACCTAGTCAATCTGGACCCTGTGGCGATAAAAGATGCAAAACCTGTCAACATATGATAGAGACCAAGACATTCACTAGCACAGTGACTAAAGAAAAACTAAACATACATGGTCCAAACAAAACGTGCAAAACAGAGAATGTGATTTATCTCATCACATGTAAGATCTGTGGCCTTCAGTACGTGGGAGAAACTGAAAAGCTACACATAAGGATAAACCTTCATAGATCTGATTGGATGACAAAAAAGCTGTACAGAAGCCCGGTCGCAGAACACTTCTCCTCCCCTGGCCACACTTTCAGTGATATAATACTTATCGCTATTGCTAACAACCACAGCTGGAGTTCCGAAACCAGGAAGGAAAAGGAATCATACTGGATACGCCGCCTTAGAACATTGAAACCAAGCGTTCTAAACCAAGAAGACTAGAAAATGAAAACTATGCACTAGTAGATTTTAACATTTTCTAAATCTTCTTATCCTTCAATTTTTACTATAAGAATAACCGGTATAGAATCAAATATCCGGGATATAATCTGCGTTACATATGTACACAAAGTAAAAATAGATGTCGCTTTGGCTTGTAGACTTTTAGGGAATTATACAAAGTTTTCAGTTTCCGCAACTAGTCTATACAAGCTGGTTGTATTTATAGTTTTAGCACATGTGAAGATAGAAATGTAGAGGTTTACAAACACAACGTTTTTGTGTTTATTTGTTTGTCGTAACTATGTTTTGTATTTGCCTTCGAAAAAGACTCATTAAGAGTCGAAAGCGCTTAGGCTAGTTAGTTACTAGTTTCATACTGTTCGTCGTCAGTTTATTACAACTTAAAGATAAATCTTATACCAATCTAAGTGAATTTATCTTAATAAAGACTACGAGGAGCATGAAAAATGACACGTGCTACTAGCCTTTCAAAAATTTTATCAGCTGTTAAAGGACGGAATGCTAAGGCAATCAACAATGAAAAAAAAACATTTTTAAAGTTCATTTCATTGTAACAAGTTTTTGTTCCCAACAAAAATGCCCAAATTAAGACACCTTAAGGATTTGTTCGAAATAAAAGCATGGCAAGCGTGGGTTATAATGGGATTCATACGCAGGATCTGAATTCTAATTTGCCTTCATCTACGTACGCGTGGGAAACATGGATTGTGCGTATTAATATTTGATGGGCTCATTATTCCTTTCTGGTGCAAATCTTCCCATACATACATGCGACTTAAACCACACACCAACGCGTTAAAATGGTCAACATTTCAGGAAAATGTCATTTCAATTTATATATTATTGGTGGATTTTAGTCCTTGATATATTAAAGGATCCATTTATTGTTCCATGTACTTTACACTGTCCATTGAATTGATTCATCGACTCACTAGTCACAATATTCCGTTCAATAAATACCCACACAGTGCCTCTTAATCATGAGAGGAAGCTAAATCGTTAGTACATCCTCGTTATGCTTTAAGGGATTTTATTTTCACTCTGATATTCAGTAAAGTCGGAGAAAGCTGTTCGGATGTTAAGTTTTGTTATAAGAGGCGAATATTTGTGGTAAATAGTTTAATTAGACTGATTTCTGAGATTGGAACGTGACTTTTCGTAAACGGTTTGCATTTCTTCTGGCACTGTTTGACAATGAATAGCGTGACACATTTGCAGCTGATTTGGTAATTGACTATATTTCATGTACATATTATTTACTGTCTACAACAATATGGAAATGAGTAAGTTAAAGATATAATGTATGTAATGTTGCCAAAAGCTGATTCATTAGACCCATTATCAGACACAGCATACATGCAATATGTTTAATATGTTTAACAGCATCGTTTGGAAAGCCATTGTCTTTACAAGTTTTTTTTTCTGCACAAACCCTGAGGTAAAAAAAAAATATCACTTGAATTTCATTTTCAAGAGCTTCGCTTACATGCAGCGCAATAATTGAAAACTTTACACTTGAACCGTATGATCAACAATCGAAATAGCTTGCTCGTTAAAGCTTGACTAAAAATAACTACAATGACGAATTGATCAAGAGGCAGATCCTTTGGTCAAATGGTCTATACAGATGGGTATTGACTACCAACGCCATCTACGAAAGAGAATCTGATGATCCTACTTCCTATAATTCAAAGAAGAAAATTACAATGCCAT
Organism: Potamilus streckersoni; assembly: GCA_016746295.1. NCBI lineage: Eukaryota > Metazoa > Mollusca > Bivalvia > Unionida > Unionidae > Potamilus > Potamilus streckersoni. Next base: position 302,968 of record JAEAOA010001023.1, read on the forward strand.
TTTCATCCCTTTTAACACCCAGACTTTAGTGTCACTACAGAATACTATATAGATAATAACTACCAAAAAACTCTCAAAATGGTAAATCGTAAATTTTATACAAAGTAAATGCGAATGAAGTAATTATATGATCATTATGATACAAATTAGGTAGTAAATGTGCATTACAATATGTTTTATATATCCGTCCACATATATAATATGCTAGTGGTGTTTGGGTGGCTGTCTGTCTTTTATTGGGATAGGGAAAGTAAACAACTTTAACATTGAACCTTTAATTAAACGTGGACTGCTCTATTAGCTAAGATGGTTAGGGCGTCTGCCTCGAATGCGGGAAGTCGCGGGTTCAAACCCGACAGAGACATACCAAAGACTTATAAAAATGGTACTATCAGTGTGAGAAGATGTAGGCAGAATTTTGTAATCTTTAAGGTCGTGATTTTAACTTAATTGGTACCTATGGTTTAGGACACTCGGCTGAAGTTTTTTGAGGCCAACAGTAGATGGCCGGCAATATGTTTATATAGTGTCGAGACGATTGAGTCGGGTAGTGTCTTCAAAGGAATTTAAGATCTTTCTGAGGCTACGAAGGCTAGATTTCTGCAAGCACAGTTTCATGTCAGAAAAATTGTGGGCAAACAATGCCGAACATTAAAACTAGGCGTACCCAGCCAATCGGAATTGGGGAAATTTAAACATCTACCAGTAGGAGGGGCTAATGTCTCAGACAGGTATGGGGCAAACGAAATATCTTGCCACACCTGTGTAAAATTAAGCATTGGTTTCCTGACCTTTCAGAAGAGCGATGGATACAATTGAGTATCAAAAACGATTCTGGGGAAAAGATAACTTTGAACAAACGAGAATGGTAAATGGAGAAAAGAATTTAACTGGGAAAAAATGGAAAGATTCTACAGGAAGGAAATATCTTAACTGAATATTTGTAATAATCTGCTTAGATATGAATTTGTTAGATCGTGTAGCATAACTTACAGCTAATTTATTAGGACACGGAGCATACCATATCCTAGAATTATTAAGGAATATTACATCATAGTGTATGGTTGAATCTATTAGATAATTGAAGTCGGATGTGTAGATGCATTTATCAGTATGTAGACTGTAAATAAGGAAGTAGACAGTCAATTTACATAGTCATGTGTATCATTCTGTAATTAATAGAACACATGCAATGTGAACGATTACCGTAATAGCATTAGACTGCGGTGTCATAAAATAACATTTACACGGTGTGTGCATGTGTTAAGTAACTTCGTAAGCAATATATTTTGTATATAGTGAAAGGAGTTTATGAGATACATAGACGACAACGTGTGAGAAGAGCCTGGTAAGTGCTCGAAATTTCTCTGATGAAAAGTCCACGAGAGAGTGGTAGATTATGAAGATTTGTATAACGAGAACATGATGTACGTTCCTCATATTTTCTATATAGAGCCCCCAGGGTGTACGTCAGAGACGGCGCTGAATTTCCAAAAGAGGGAAGAAGAATGTACAATAATTAACATCTAATGAGCCAGGGAAGAAAGAGTACACATAATGTACAGGAAGGATGCAGAATGGAAAAGACATAGCCCAAGACCCGGCATGGGAAGAGTGCACTATGGAAGAAGTTAGTATAGAAGAAGAAACGAATGCAATACAAGGAACTACTCACTGAAAGGAGTTTCTCTCACATTAGGAAGTTAACCCACATGCACAAAATTAAAGTCATTTGTCAATAGGCCAATTAATAAAAAAATGTATAAGTGAAATGTAATTTGATTTTTCATAATAAGAAATTATTTGAATAGATTATATATAATTAATATTGGTTACAATGTTACATACTTTTGGTTGATTTTTTCATATATTTAGGCTATCCGACATTCTGACCAGGGACTCGTGAGTCAATCAAAATTTAAGTGTCCACCTTTCTGTCCTATTAGTCCTAATATTGTAAAGGGGATGTGACAAGCAGCTGCCTCACTTGCCACTCAGAATTAAGAGGTTAGTGTTAGGACAGGTTGTCCTAGTGTCGGGATAATATGACAGAGTGGAACTTGACGCCATGTGTCTACGGCATAATGCCCCAGTGCTAGACATCACTACAATCAGCCATACTGCAGAGAGGACTGAAAATTGTTAAAGCTATGTTAGTAATACAAATAACAAACTAAATACATAAGAACAAGCACAGGGACCCATGGTAATGGATATGTCGAACCTCCGACAAGATTGAACCATATAATTTAATACTACAGACGGTACTTTAATGGTCAGTCAGTGGAAAATGTTATAACTGCTTTTTATTTTTAAAAAATACAAATTTAGAGGTGCTTCTTCTTCCATATCATTGATATCGTACATACCTTTAGCACAAAACACGACAGCAACCTATCACAGAATCAAATGAACCAAATTTATCAGTTTTGAGTTAGACTAGTAGTCTATGAAAGCTAATTCTGAAACTACTCAGTTCATATTTGTAATACTCCATAAATCTGACTGAAACAAAAGACCGACCACTGAAAGCGTAAATTTAAACTTATTTCTAGAACGGCGGATATTACTGTTTAGTTTTTATGTTTTTCTGGCCTAGATATTCATCTATCCTCCACAATAAAAAATAAACACTTGTGTTCGAAAATGAAAGCACTTGATGTATATTTATTTTTATGCTAATTAGTTTTATAATTTAATGAAAACAATTGAAAATGCTACTATTGCATTATTATTTATATATTTTTGTATGGAGCATTACATGAAAAATATGTATGTTGTCCTAACCATGGTTAGTTCCTATAACACATAAAGCATGGCTTTCAAATGAAATAAATTAAAATTAAATTGAAGACTCATGATATTAATATCAAATTCGATCGAAAGATTCGAATCAGCTCTATTCTAAATATTCATCTTGTATTTTACTGCTTGCTATATTGATAACATATATTATCTATCATTTACAATGAATGCATGGCAGATAAATTCCAACGTAAATCTCCTTCATTTTCTTTTATCATCAGTTTCTTTGTCTTTATTCCTCCTTAACCCTATTATGTTCTGCATTTGGCATTATGGATGTTACTGCTTTTCATTGTATCCCATTTAATTTGAATTCTGGGTTAAGGATTTCCTACCGACACATATGAATTCGGAATTGTACTTACTCTAATACTGAAAATCACAATTAAACTATATCAATATCAGTTGTTACTTGACAATATTTACTGCATGCAAACTAGATGACGCTGGCAACAGTAAAAATGTTTAAAAAAAGATTATTGTAGCAGAAATTTATACTTTTACAGCCGTCCTAAAATTCCTCTGTTGAAACATATATCATATACATAAAGTTGATTTTTATCAGGTGCATTGACTCATTATCTACAACAAACGTGGAAAACTAAAATTATATAGGATCTGCGTAACATGTCTTTGCGTTGAATTGTCATTCAACACGTCACATATTAAATTTAATTCTCTCCTTTCTCGCAAACTATCGTATAGTAATAAAGAACCTTCTACCGCTCCAAATATAGCAAGGAAAGGCAAATTTATGTTAACAACTAGTACCTAACGCTGGTAATAACTAAGTATTAAATGGAGCATTGCATCTATCCCAAGTATAAATATATTTTTCCTGACAATGGATGATTCAATCGTTATATTTATTTGTCATCTATTTTGGCATGCAAAAGGACCACGATTTATATCCTGTATTTAACAACATACCATTTATGAAATTTATATCATTTTTGCCATTATAACCATAATGTCATGCATTTTAATGATTGATGATAATTGGTATAGACCTGTAGACCCGTAGCTTTCGAGAAGTTCCGAAATATTAAATAGAATTGCGTGTTCTGCGTTTGTATCTGCATTTTGAACAATTGCGTTGACGACACACGTGAACGGAGATTCTGCTTTTAAACAATTAAAAAGCATTTGTTTCAAGTGTTTATAGTCATGAAAGTATAAAGATAGTGATTTAACTTGGAAAGGACGATGCATGAACAGAACGGTCACTACAGTGAATATGGACAAATAGTAACAAAATTTAAAACTAGAAAAATCTCTAGGTAGGTTCTGATCCATCTGAAGGTTATTTCCAAGATAAAAGGCAAAACGAAGAACCTCTTATAAAATTGGATATGAAATTCGATCATCTGCGTAATAACTGAAACAGAACTCGTGTCATACATGTACATAAGAAAAACAAAATTAATCCTGATTACGTCAAGGCTATTAGACTGGCTTATATTGATAATAAATGTAAGAATCCGTTGTAAAAGATATATTACTGAATACATGGATGCCTTCTTGAATGTTACTATATATTTAGAGCTGATTATGTCCGATACTTACATTTCTGTACAGCAGTTGACACTGTACCATATGAAAATTTTAATCAAGTTTAAATTACATAGAGCAGACTAAATCATTGAAGCCAAGAAGGAAACAAAACTTAAGTATTCCCAATAGCGAATCAGATTGGTGAGACCACAGAGGTGGTACGACACAAGTTATGTTTCGGGACATATTAATAATTTACCAGAAGCTGTTACAAACCTTTATACCGTTTGCAAAAGATGTCAATGTATGTGGGATTTGTTTTAACTAACGATGATGATAACTATGAACTTCAGGAAGATTTTTACTTTTTAATTCGTTGTTCCCACAAATTAAAAGTAATTTTTCAAGACAGATTATTGCTTCTCTAAACTTTGGAATATATACGAAATCGAAGATGTTGGCGAAATAAAAGTTAAATAGGAGTTACATAAAAAGCATTGACATTTAAATTTAATACAACTGTTTGGTGTTCCATCATAAAAAAAAATAATCGGTGCTAATTGATTAAGAAAGTCCTCCTTAATATGGATAAATAAATTTTCATGTTTTTTTAGAAGGCTCTAATTGGAACACATTTGAAACATGCTAAGGGACTCATATCACCAAAATGTCAATATATTGATTGAACTCAATTTGTAACCTTTCCTTTAACAAACTCAATATCTGAGATTATATATATATATATATATATATATATATATATATATATATATATATATATATATATATATATATATATATATATATATATAAAAGCAACAAACTGATGAACAGTACAAAACTAGTAAATAACTAGCCTAAGCGCTTTCGACTCGTAAAGAGTCTTTTTCAAAGGCAAATACAAAACATATATGCGACAAACAAATAAACGAAAAAACGTGTTTGTAAACCTCTACATGGCTGTTTTCACAAGTGCTAAAACTATAAATACAACCAGCTTGTATAGAATAGTTGCGGAAACTGAAAACGTTGTATAATTCCCTAAAAGCTAACGCCAATTGCTAGTCAAAACCAACCTAGTCAATCTGGACCCTGTGGCGATAAAAGATGCAAAACCTGTCAACATATGATACAGACCAAGACATTCACTAGCACACTGACTAAAGAAAAACTAAATATACATGGTCCAGACAAAACGTGCAAAACAGAGAATGTGATTTATCTCATCACATGCAAGATCTGTGGAGAAACTGAAAAGCTACACAAAAGGATAAACCTTCAAAGACCTGATTGAATGACAAAAAAAGCTGTACAGAAGCCCGGTCGCAGAACACTTCTCCTCCCCCGGCCACACTTTCAGTGATATAATACTTATCGCTATTGCTAACAACCACAGCTGGAGTTCCGAAACCAGGAAGGAAAAGGAATCATACTGGATACGCCGCCTTAGAACATTGAAACCAAGCGGTCTAAACCAAGAAGACTAGAAAATGAAAACTATGCACTAGTAGAATTTAACATTTTCTAAATCTTTTTATTATCCTTCAATTTTTACTATAAGAATAACCGGTATAGAATCAAATATCCGGGATATAATCTGCGTTACATAAATGTACAAAAAGTAAAAATAGATGTCGCTTTGGCTTGTAGACTTCTAGGGAATTATACAACGTTTTTAGTTTCTGCAACTAGTCTATACAAGCTGGTTGTATTTATAATTTTAGCACATGTGAAGAAAGCCATGTAGAGGTTTACAAACACAACGTTTTTGTGTTTATTTGTTTGTCGTATATATGTTTTGTATTTGCCTTTGAAAAAGACTCATTAAGAGTCAAAAGCGCTTAAGCTAGTTAGTTACTAGTTTCGTACTGTTCGTCGTCAGTTTATTGCATCTATTTTAATTAATCCCTAACACAAGTGATCCCTTGGTGGATCCAGTACGCTTGAAAGGGTTGTTATTCGCCATATGATTTGTATTCTTTATATATATATATATATATATATATATATATATATATATATATATATATATATATATATATATATATACACAATTTGTAACCTTTTATATACGCAATTTGTAACCTTTCCTTTAACAAATTATATATATATATATATATATATATATATATATATATATATATATATATATATATATATATATATATATATATATAATATTGAATTTGTTAAAAGAAAGGTTACAAATTGCGTTCAATCTTTGAAGCAAAGATTGCGATTTAAATCTGCGTACATAAAGAATATTGGCTCTAAAACGTACGGATAAAATATATTACTAAATGAAGATTAACAAAATATTGACACAAAACCAAGCTATTAAAGGACGCAACAAATCGTGTAAGAAACTCGATGGAAAGTAGTGAACATTACTCATATTAATTGAAGATCTAACATGACATAATATAAATTTATTTTTTATGTTTAAATTGCTGCCATTAGTGTCATGGCATTGGTATTGGACTTGAGCTGAGTGAACAGCAAGCCGAGGTATTCTTATAACGTATTCTTAAAATAACTAGTTCGTCTGAAGTACCACTCTAGATGAGCTAGATAAAGACCAGAGGTGGTACATAGTAATTATAATAAGATAATCGTCACAGCAAGATAAAAGTTATGTCATTAAAACCATGAACACACCCACCCACCTCTTAACAACCCCACATCAATAGACAAAGAAAATATTGCCAACAGCATGACCCGTTTTCATTTTTGA